>JAULBU010019022.1:0-19995 GCA_032358235.1 Odonthalia washingtoniensis | reverse complement strand
TGACGTTTCCTGCAAAAACTTCGTCCATATGCCTATGAAATATCATCATTCAAATTGCTACCGTCCGAGATAATATTTATGATACCTCAGTGCTCATGTTCCATTCCATCCTTCCGCTGCATGCTGAACGTAACCATCTACAGTGAAAATAGACTATGTGAGATTTGAATTTCATGCATTTTCAAACAACTTGCAATTCTGTCCTTTTTCTACTGACTAAAATGTACATAACGATGGGACCCAGGATCAATCCATGAAGATACACCTTCATTGGCAGTTGTAATTATAAATTAACCGGGGGAACCACTCTTCCTGGCGCCGAAGTCATTGTGGCCATGTTGTGGTGAACAATCCTTACCAGTTTTCAGAAAACGGCATCCATCGTTTGGAATTTTTGTCCGCCATTTACAATTACTATCTGAATTCAACAAGGGGGACAACAATTCAATCCATAAGTCCAGTGCATCACGGCGTTTAGCAATTCATACAAAGTCACGATGACTTTCCATTTGGTTGTCAAGTAGACTGCTTGTACTAGGATAACGTCGAATGCCATTGTTTCTGTCATGTTCTTCATTTCCAGAATCACCAGTGTTGATAATAGGACTCCAATGGACTCTATTTCTTTCAGCTCCTCTTCGCCCGGAAACCATGTTTGAATTTCTGTAAAACGATCACCAACTTTCTGTGAAGGAGATTCCTGATTTTGCTCAAACGCTTCTAAATACTTCCTTCTCAAAGTTTCATCCATGTCGAGAGGATCAGACATACTCTGCAGAATGCAGCACCCATCACCATCCAATTTCTGTTTCTTCCTGCAGAAGTAAGCAATTTCACAGCTTCCGTCAACCTTCCTTCTTTCATGTTACCAGTTTCCGATTCTATGTGATCTCTATGAAGTTCCATATGTTCTTCTTGCATGTAAGCAGCCCACGTCCAAGCAATATCTCTCAATTCTATTAATTGATCATACATGAAAAAATAGCGCGCAAAGAGAATCTTGAATTGGTGTCAACTTCATCAGAGCCTTCACCTTATATAACATTTTGACCTCCACTACTTTCTTGATTTCTCCATCCGTCCTGTCTATCTGGATTTTTCTCGCCCTTGCTTCTTGACTTCTACGCTCTCTTCTGACTCGATTAACGCTATCCTCTGTTACATTTCGTCTTCGGTTTTGTAGCCTTTCTTCAATTATCACTACATCTCCACCCATCGTGTTCATTCTATTCCACATAGCACTACATTCAGATGGCATAACATTTTGAGGCTGTTTATTATCGTGACGGCTGATATCGTTTGCAACAGTATACCGTGTCAAGGGCCTCGCCATTATATTTTGTCGTTTTGTTGATGTTGAATTAGCAGGTAAAACGATTCGTTTTGTTGATGTTGACCCTCCACCACTTCCAGATGCCTCAATCTCTGGCGTTTCTCCTTCCATGTCCGACAACATGGAATTCTATTCCTTTTCCTTCTGTTTTTTCTCGAAGTTCTTCCTCATCACTACTCTGTACGTCAATTATTTCACGTTTCTGCCTTTTCTGGCTTCTCGTATGTGTCGAAATAATTCCATGTACACCCATTCCTTTCGTTTCTTTTCCTCCGTTCCAACTTGCATTACTTTCTTTGAAAAATTACTGCCTTATTTTCTTGACAAGTCTGTCATTGCGAGCATTTTCACGGGTAACAAGTTTTCCAGACATATTTCCAACACCATACTCAAAAAGTCTAAAGTGATTGAAAAAGGTTACATGAATAGATGGCTTCCTTTTTCCTGTCGCTGGGGTGACAACGGTCATTAGTTCCTACATTGTCTTCGGAACTTCTTCTTCTGGTAAATCACCCTCACCGTCCGAAATTGCTTACAACAACGTCTGCATAGACTCTAATAAATTATTACCAAGCCGATAGAAGACAGTTGCATAAAATGTTCCCTTTTCTGCGCCTACAAAATGAGCTCCAGCTGCATCCAGGAGGTACATTATAGTCTCCTCTGTACCATTGATGAGAATTCCACTGTCCAAGTACGTCACCCCTCTTTTATCATAATCTTGCCCAGTTCCAAACTGCGGTATGATTTTGATCCTTGCCATGACAGATTTGAATCTGACAAGCACCTTTCCTACACGAGCGTACCGTTCGCATGTTGAGGTATTTTTCCGTATCAAGAAAATTTGTTCTTTCCATGTCCCTCACAATATTCACTGCCCTCGCTTCTTCAAACGGTATCTTATAATGTTCGGTAAAGGTGTCAGCATATCATATGACACTATACATGAGGTCAATGAACTAAATGTTCTTTCTTTTCTTCGACGATGACATGTTCCGAGACCTGCTGAGACTTATAACTTCCCACGGTGTCCGGATCTCCTTGTCATTCTGTACGAGAAGAGCGACACAAATAAGATCATATGCCCAATTTGTTTCGGAAGTTACCATTCCATCAATAATTTGTAGTGCAGAGATACGATGTCTACCGTCCACAATAACTAATGACTTGTCGGACCTCAGTACAATTGTATTGCTTTCCTGGCAGCATAATTGCGAGATTACAGTATACTTTCCGTCAACATCTTCAGATTCGAAAATAACAGAGATCATTTCGAAACCAAATTGATATCGCTCTTGTTCAAAGGATGTAACAAATCCATCACGATTCTCGGTTCGGACATCCCTCAGAGGATTCTTGACGTTTCTGATTTGACTGACTAGTAGCCATAATTCGACAGTCAGATAATTACTAAGACGAAAGTCTGTAAGCATAACAGACTCCCGATATCAGACTTTTCATTACAATCATGTTCGCGCGTTGAGTTTCGATAACCTTCATCGCTTGAGAATCCCAGGAATGAACACCATTTTCTCATTCCAAATCACGGTGGATTTCTGGGTTGGTACCTCTTCTATTATTTTTGTAATACGAATACCCCCGTTCCTTATGCATTGACTTGATTTGCACATAGATTATTTCCACTCTGTCCAACATTTCATCCGGTGCAGCCGTTGCCCATTTCGCTACACTCCCTGAATTAGTTCCATTTCGAGCCCTCCTTTTTGCTGTACCAACAAAGACTGCACTCATATCCGAACAATCAATTCCACGGCACCCTCTGGATGACTTCACCGCTTCAACGGAATCATCATCTAGACATTACAGCTCAACAGAAACATCTGTAACTATACCCCTTACCGCTGCATTGGTACCATTTTCCCCTCCAAGAATCAGCTTGTGGAATAGTTCTTCACCTCTTGCCGGGAGGTAGCGATGCATAAGACACTTTCCCTGTGCAGATGGAGAAGATGACTACATAGTTGATTATAGAATTCTTATGTTGTAGTTGAGAAATATTGAAATAGTTGACGACGTCTGGCTGTGAAGAAGGATATCGTATTGTTGAGAAATATTGAATTCAGTTGATAAGCTGGTTTTGAAGAAGGATATCGTAATGTTGGACGCAATATATAGAACCGAATATATTGCGATTTGACAATGACTTCGCCTCAGTTGTATAACTTCGATGATCGGTTTGTTGTCTTTTTTATCATAGTTGATGGTAAGATGGTGCTTCTGTAACGACACAATAATTGTACCATGTACGGGTTTGTTGTACACACCCCTGGTATATTGCAACATATTTTTGCAGCGCAAAACATTACTCGCAAATATTTTCGAACAATTTTTCTCCATATGAAGGCCGAAATTTTCCATAAAATTGAATTATAAAGTTTTTGTTGCAAAAAATTAAATATATCGTTTTCTGCTCTGCAAATCATTGCCCTCCATATGGGGGAAAATTTTATCATTTTTTCTTCGTCTGTTCCAGTAGTACAAACAGGCCCAACCCGACGCCGTGCGGAAAATTAAATATTGAATTTTCTACAATATATACCAGCTCGCAACATTATAGAACTTTCCCGGACATAACATCGCGTTACTACTACCGTTACATTACCTTCCCCACGTTCTTTCCTATTTTTCTACCATCAATATCGACTATTGCGTATCCACTCGATTAATACGACCTCCCATAAGCGTCATAATACCTTTCCATCAACACTTTCTTCAAAATCATCATATCAGAATAAACATCTACACACATCAAGTCAAATTAAAAGCAACGCCGTATAATTTGATCATTTCAATAGAAACTTCACACTCCATATATTCTTCTCGGCCAACATCAGCCACAAGCTTTTTACAATCAATTTGAACATTCTACATCCCATCCCCCAACAGTTTCAAACATATTTTTCAAGACGGAACTGAACAACACTACAACATGCCATCTTCAACCTCTACTGGAAAATTCTCTACCGGGAAACTTTCAGCGCCTGGATCTGAATTCACTCGATTTCTGCTGTTTTCCTTTATTGGCAGTTTCTCCGATTCATCTTTCAAAGATAAATTCAACTACAGGAATGTCAACTTCAAGAATTATTTATAATGGTTGAGGTTCCATGACGACCTTATTTCCAAGCGCATAAGAACACGTTTTGGAAGCAAGTCAAATAACTGAAAAGGCTTTGAAATAATCGATATACGAGTCTATGGGAGCTAATGGTGACAAGGTCCTAGCAGAAATGGGTTCTCAGCAAGTGCGTCAGATAGCCCGTGCCTCTCACGCCATATACACATATGGTCGTAGAGATGAACGCACACTGCAAATGTTCACTGACGTGCTCACTGACAACTTCACTTGAACTGGTTTCTTAATTGGTCCAACATTTATTCACATGCTCATCCAGTCAACTTGGAAAAGACCAAGACGGAACCCATTCAACATGTCTATCCCAACAACTTTCGAATGTCTCCTCTTTTACCACAGAATTTCATTTGTCTTGGAGGCAATGTCAAGGGAAACTTCTAAGACGCGTGATAGAAATATTCCCAGCAGCAAAGATTTCACTGGTACTAGAATAGGGTTCGTTTGTATAACAATTTTCAAGGCGCAGACAAGACTGGCAACATCAATCTACACGCCTCTGGTCAGTACAATGATGTGACCGTACATATTTTACAACTGAACAACATCAAGATTCGAAGTTCTTTCTACAAGAAACGAAGGTTTTTCTCCAGTTACTCAAGAAACAATATTTACGACAGATCATGAACCAGTTGGGGAAGTCATGACGTGGAAGTGCGGGAAGAATGTTGCTCAACGGTGCAGCGTGCTAATTGAGGGGAAGAGAGTTGACTGTGAGTCATGACCGGTCACCATCTGCTCGCTGCAGTGGCCGACGGTCGTGTATTTTATTAAGAAATGAGGCTCCTGTAAGGATTGCTTACAGAACCGAAAGATATAAAATTCTAATTACAAGTAACCAAGTCAGCGAGCGCTCCCAGTGGTCTAGTGGTTAAAGATCCCTCTTTGGGTACGGCGAGACGCGAGTTCGATTCTTGCTGGTGACGCTGACGGAACTTGGGCGGGGAAAGTCCCCCGATGCGGGGCTTTTCTTGCCCAGCTTAGAAATACTGTAAGCAGCCACTGTAAAGCAAAAAAATCAAAAAAAGTAAATTATTCTTTCCCCAGAGTTGTAAAGATGAAAAAAGGAAGAGATATGGATGGAATGAGAGAGGAGTTGACAAAACGGCACACTCTGGGAATGGTACCGTTTATAAACTGAATTGAACGGTCCATTTCGTGGGGATTAAATTACATTTAAAGGAGCACCAAGTTGGTTCTTTTTCTTCAAGTGACTTTATTATTGTTAAAAAAATTTTTCAAAATTTGATAGGTCCATTTGAAGAAAATTAATACATATTTTTGAAACTATGACATCTGGAATGCCATAGAGATGTGAGTATGAAACAGAAATAGGTGCCTATTACTGTCGGATATAATTTTACATGTAATGAACATGTAACGGTGGAATGTAGTATATAATTTCTGAAATTTGATAATTAAGTTGACACAGTATGTAGTTCCGGTATGTAGTGATATACTGGTATAAAACATAAACACGTAACCAATAAAAACAAAAACTTGGGATATGAACGGTACTTTTCATTTCTCGGTGTGAATCTTAGTTCTGGTATACTTTTTCTCGAAGTCCTATCAATAACAGTAGAATGAAGCAGTCATCACCGATTCAATGACATAATGGTAATAATTCTATAAAAAGAAGGACATGTCGTGGAATGTTGCACCGTCTAATAGGGTAGGGGAGTCAGGAAAACTCAGTCAAGTCTGGACTGGTTCGTGATACCACACGGCCCATTATATTGAACAAGCCCCTGAATTTTTCTGTGGCAATAGTGGATGGTAAAGTTTCAGAAAATTTTATCAACGAAATCTTCCAATAATTTGTAACGATTAATTTGATGCGGAACTATTAAGGTCGCAGGTAGGATCCCTAAGTGAGTGAAAGAAAATAACAGAAGAAGGTATTATGACGTGTCGCGAAGGAAAATGACAAGACAGTTGGGAGACTGTCCGTTTTCACTTTTTCGGAGTGATTAATTACGTTATCATTCAATAAAATTTATGTTTCTAATACATCTATGATCGCTTATAGGAACAAGTTACAGACGTAAAAATGTAGAATTTTACCATTAAAATCAATTATGTTTTTTGATCGACTTGTATACAATTTAGGTAATTCATTTTATTTATAGTTTCTAAGTGCAATTACTTTCGTCAAAGTTCAAAATTTCAATCTGTGGATTCACGTATTTCTAACGATATTACTGCAGGACGCCGACAATGTACAAATTAGATGCCATACTTCTATTCTAGTAAAATGTACAACGAGTATACATGTATTGTGAGCCACTGGTATTCTAGATAAATGCGATAACCATATACTATTCAGATTTTTACCGAATCATAAGCAAATGTCTACAAAAAATGTGTTTGGTGGGGATATATCGGTACGGTTTCGAACCGTGCCGGGGTGAGTCACCAACAATGTTGAACACGTAGCTTCCCGTAAATATTGCTCCAGTCTGTTTACCAGAGAATCGTTCTTGAAATTATTGTATTCTAAAATTCCATCTGGAATTTAAAAATGCCAAAAGTTAACCTTTCAGTTTTTGGCAAAATGAAAATGCCACAAAATAAAAAGTTAATTTTTTATATATTTTTAAATTCCAGATGGAATTTTGGAATACAGAAAATCGTGATATTATTGAGGTAATCTGCTATATTATTAATATAGATTTATTTCTCTATATTCTTCTCTATTACAGATGAATAGTTATAATTAAATCTATAATAATAATATGCATTGGTACATGTAGACCGTACCGAATAATATATATAGTTTCTAATGAATTCATCACTTCATATTTCCCTAAACCACACATCCATAAATGATACATGGAAAAGCAGAAGCAAGTATATGATATCTCAAATTGAAGAACCATGCATTAGTGCATTAATCGTCTCTACCCTTTAGTTTATAGTAAGGTATGCTGTTAGATCATATATTACGTTTGAACATATTGCCTTTGTACATGTATGTTTTTATACCATCACTTGATGTTCATATCAAAATAGGGCTTACAGTGTTGTCTTGGCGATGCAGGCATTTATGGAAAAAGGAAGATATATGCAGTATGAAGTAGGTGCACAACTTACAACTAGGTAGCATATCGATGTTAGGAAGTGAATAAGTATCATAATTTAGTAAAAATGCCAACTTTTCAATGCACAAACAGAAGTAGTACGAAATGCTTTACAACCGAGAATAATATGAAAGGACATAAGAGATCTTGTATGTAATCCGTAACACGTAATCAAAGAAAAATCAGAGGGACAAATTTTGCATGCAGGGGACAATTTTAAACGCGAATCTATAGATAGAGATGCAATAAGTCACAGTGATTGAAGGTACATCCGTGACCATTATACCGGACAGTTCGGGTGCCTTATGTGCAACGAATATTGTAAAATAATTGGAGGATTCAATTCCAGAATATGGGTCCACATACAACAACTACATTGAACCGCATCAAAAAAGAAATCAAGATGATTTAAGTAGTAGGTCTGAGAACATGCTATAGTTCATATATATTATTGGTGTGATGTACGGGCCCATGTTTTTCTCTTTGTTTTGTGATGATAAGTTTGACATGAAATTGTTCCGCGACGAAATGTCTACACTAAATCTGTGCCGAGAAGTGTGCAACAATGACATCTACACGCATTTAAAAGACGATGGGTTCCAAAGTAGAAATTCCAAGTACAGACAATTCGGAAATTGGACAGTTTTACATTTATTTATATAACCTTGTTGATGTGATACGCGATCATATGAGCTTACCTTGCGAGTATGATGTAACCTTTCGTCCAATAACACCTAATAGCGACAGGATTTCGCACCAAATGGAAAGAAAACCGAAACAAGTTCTATGTAACAGAGTGAGGGAAGGTATATGCGGATCGAGTGATATGAACCAGTTTAGTATCCAGTTTCAAGTTGGAACCATACATAATGTTGAACTCATTCTTACTTCCACCACCTTGTTTCACTTGGACTATGAAAAGCTCAATATTGGTTATAATCCAAGCATCTAACCTCACAATGATTAAAATTGTACCATCAACTGTATTATGATAGTCTCTGTTGGGAATGACACCAAGAAATGTATGTAAGATAGATGAACTATGTGCATTCTCAAATAAATTCAAACAATATTTGTCAGCATCATCTTGAACGTGGATGGTGCTCGGTAACCTATCAAAAATATCGTGATCACTATTTTGTGTTTCCATTCTCTCTACTTCCATATAAAGGACACCATCTGGTTTCTTATTAGATTCGAAACCAGTCATTGCCATCTGATTCAATTTTTTAGTGCGCCAATATGCCATGTCCTTCACATTTTCCACATTTCTATGTAACACTTTCCCTGCTATAACTTCAATTTGAATTTTCTTCTTTCCGCCAGCTCCTGTTTTGTTCAAATAGTGTCTTGAAAGAAGGAATATATAACCCAGTTGTTCATAGAATAGATTTTTCGCTATACGTTTTCTAAAACTGCATGTATCAGAAATGATCTGCCTTACACGAGTTTCCAACATAGCAGTATTGATAATCACTTCAATAGCATCATTCCTGCTGTCCTCAGTTGTGAACATTTTCATGTTTAGGTCATCTTCAAATTCTTGTCTGACAATATATCGTAGTATACCGTTCTCGTCCTTCATAGGCGGTATATATACACTGTTGGTACACCAAAACATAGTAAAATGTCCAGGCACAAACATGGTTCCATCTTCCCTTGATATACCATTTTTGGCAACAACAGCTGCACCATTTGTCCAGTTCTTGTCAATTTTTTGCTAGAACGGTATAATCTCAGATCTTTCGGCAATAACCCATTGTTGTAAAACATTATCAGTTCCATGCGCTAGGCTGAGATATTCCTTATGGATGGCTCTTGCTATTTTGTCAGAGTGCTTTCCACGCCTGTTGTTCCCACCACTTAATTGTTTTGCTAGTTGAGCATTGAGATTTACTAGAGCGTTGTTCTCCATTATTGAATTTTCATGCTCACCACATACCGTTTGTACTCTATGTTTCAGCGCCATTACAGAAATATCCTTACTCATAACCTCCTCTTCTGCTTCTTTAACTTGCCACTTACACAGGTTCAGCGATTGAGATATACGCTCCTTATATCCTTCACTGCGGATAGTTACACCATTTAACTATTTTATTGGTATGCACTAAGTTCGTTTACAAAGACGGGTGCATCTGTTTCTGGTGGATCTTCATTACCGCCATCAATGTTGACTACGGAGTTTTCAACATTGTCCATACCCCCAGAGCTGCTGTGAGATCCACTAGTCCGCTCCAACCCAACACTTTAAATCATGTTATGAAAAGCAACAGTGTGGTTGTTCCCTGTAGCCGAACTTTGGACAGAACCTTGTGTAGCACTACGACTTCTTCTTGTGCTGCTCTGTCCTGTTCGTGCGAAACCAATACCTCTTGCTCCACGTGCTTCAGATAATCGACGACTCATCCGTTACTGTTTATTGACTGGAGGATGGACCATTACTTCACCTCCCCGCTTCCATCACTGATGCTTCCTACCAACCCTGGTCATTTCACTGGCAGGGTTCTGGAATGATAGGTAAGTTTTTGTCATTGATATTGACTAAGTTAATTCGAATCGACTGTGTGGTCGTAACGTATTGATAACTTGCTTCGAAATGAAATTGTGATAGTAACGTAAATTTCGGAACAATAGAAACTGTTTATGTTTAGTAGCAATACCGTAGAAAGCTTTTAATTTAAATTTGACCTTTTGGTCACCATTCCGGATCTGAAATCGTAACGGTACGAATAAATCTTTCCTCCATACTTCTCCCTGTGTTTTAAAATCTCATAATATGATTAAAATTTAATAACATTTTGACAAATATTAGGATCAATTTTATTTGATTTTCAACGAAAATGTCATACATGTTATGTTATGAAACAGTATAAAAGTACTATAAAGTAACTTTTATTTTAATGTTTGGCATTTTTTGCCAAAAATTAGAAAGTTAACTGTTCTTCTTTTTTTAATTCGTGATGGAATTTTGGCATACGTACAATAAAATTGATAAATTTTCGTTTCACCGTCAGGAATTTCACACTACTTCAGTACATACATATACAGATATATACATACTATATGTAACAGTATTACGTATACATATGCTGCATGCAAAATTTCAGAATGTCTCAGACATATATTTTCATATCTTCAATATATTAATAGGCTATTAAAATCTTCAAGATATAAATATGTGTATAAACTGATATACATCATGTGTATCATTTACGTATATATATATATATATATATATATATATATGGTGTAGACATGTATACATTCAAAGGTATATATAAATTTATAATTAAACATATGCCTATATACTACAAGTATGTGCAATCTTCTCAAGACATCAATTGATAGCGGAACCAGCTACTTCAGAAATTACATTTATTATTTTACCAACACAGACAACATCATATACTTTGGCAGCACTTCAACAAAATATGAAAACAAATCATAAAAACAATAGAAACATATACGCAATGAACGTAATAGAGAAAAATAGAACACAACGAAAATATTGCCGAGGAATGACATTCGAGTCAGTAAAAACAGACTCAGAACCTCCTACTGGTTTGATTACGAAACTGTCACAGCGGGAAGACACGTCATCCGAATCACAATTCTCATATACCTGAGAGTTGTCCTGAGAGATACTTCTTGAAGGTGGCTCTTCTCCATTTATCCTGAAACCTCCATTATAAGCGTAGTACACAGAATCCTTTATTTGAATGCCATCCGGAATCAAGTACATATGTTACCAAAGTGCATAATTTCCTCTCCATCCAACGCCAACATGTTGAAAGTACCCATGTCCCACGAAAACTTAGTGCGGGGGGAAAGTGTTTCTTCAAGACCAATCCAGATGATATTATCTTCCTTGCTTCCTCTGCATACGGAACGTAAAGATGGGAACCTGGATTTGTCAAAAGCGATGCTTCTTGTTGAGCAGTTGCAATCAGAAAAAACCGGAGGAAACCTTGAACTTGTACAGAAAAGTCGTTATGACCAGCCTGGTTCGGACAGTTTTTTCCAGTGAGAAGGAACCGCCCGCCACTATTGGGGAATGAGGACGGCCATTGTTTTCTGTTGTCCAACTCAAGGAGAGTAGCAAGCCAGGTTATCAAAACATCTAGTGCGAGCTCTTCTCTGGGTAATCCATATAGTTTCTTCTGACGTTTCAAAACGATTCTCCAATTCCATCTGGAAATGAAAAGTATAACAATAACGTATGTAAAAATTCCATCTGGAAATAAAATAAATTCCAAAAATTAACTTTTTAATTTTTGGCAAAAAATGCAAAAAATAAAAAGAAGTTAATAATTAACATTTTAATTTTGGCATTTCCCAAAATGACAAAAATTAGTTCTGGTATTTTTTTTCAATTCCAGATGGGATTTTGGGATACGGTAAAATTGATTTATTTCCGTTACAACCTCAGGCATGTCACGCTATTTCAGTACATACATATACATATATATATATACAGAAGAGTGTCAAGAAATGTAGGTACATAAATATATGAATATTCGCATATACGCATATACGCATATACGCATATACGCATATACGCATATACGCATATGCACATATTCGCATATATGTATATATGTATATATGTGGATATGTATATATTCATATATACATATTGATACATATATATTACGTGTACATATGTTGTATGCAAATTTTTTGAATTTCTAATAATATCTTCAAGATATGAATATATGTATAAACTGATATATATCATGTCTATTATATACATATATATGAATATATATATGTATGTATATGGTGTATACATGTATACATTTAAAAGTATATAAAACTTTAAATTAAAGAAATGCCTATATACTACAAGTACAGGTACGTCTATATATATAGTATAGATACGTAAAGTGCATATATATATTTACTTGTCTATATATAGTAAATAGATATATAAATAATTTGGATCGCTTAATTTATGATTTATACACTGTTTTGTATACTTGTGCCATGATACGTAATGTATCTGAAGTAGTGGGACATTCCTGAACGTGTCACGTGAATAAATCAATTTTAGTGTAGGCCAAACTTCCATCTGGAATTGAAAAAATGCCAAAAATTAACTTTTCTTTTTGGCATTTTTTGCCAAAAATTAAAAAGTTTGTATGGATCCATGTTAAAAGTGTGAAATCAAAGGCATTGATAGTTTTCATAAATGTGGCCTGAACGATAGTTTCCCGAAAATCAATCTGGGTAACAGATTCATTACTGCATGGAAAGATCGGATCGGACGGCAGGAGAGGTCTTCCTAGCAATTCTTCGTAGATTTCAATCCATTTCTTTAAAAGCGTGTATGTACAAGCACATATTTCGTCCTCAAGGTCATACAGAGCATTGTATTGGCCATTTCCATCTCGTGAATACTTCCGGTCCTTCAGGGATATAAAACTGTATGGTACCCCATTTTCATTGATCTCATTAAGAGACACTACTGAAACTGTTACTTTCACAAGTTCATCAATCTTTAGCCATGAACTGAAATAAAGAGAAGTTGTAGCCATAACGTAGCACGAAAGGATAGTTTTTGGTCCAAGATTCTTGATATAAATCCGTAATTGTACCATGTAATTGTACCGAAACGGCAAGGCCCTCTTGTATCCCGCCGTTTTCTTCTTACGCTGGTATGATTTCATACTTTCACAAACTAACAAGCTGTTTACAGGACTTACTTCTGCTTTTTTGTCGTCATTTACTTTCCATTCCCCAATCTTTTCAAAGTTTCTCTTTTATATACTGATTACGAAAACACTAAACTGCAATGTTTTTGTATTCAGTTTCAATTTCATTTTGGATAGTTGTTGGGGATGGTGCAAACATACAATTGAAACCAAAGCTGATTTCCAACCATATATGTTTGGAAATCATCTTTGGTTTCATTTTTATATGTATACATGAAACTGAATATCAAAATATTGCAATTTTTTAAAATTGTAATGGATTCATATTCAGGTTCAATATCATTTTTGAATTTTGCTTCAATAGTCAATGGCGAAACCGGAGGTAAATGATATTTATGAATTTCAATTTTTAAATCCTATTTGCCTTTGGTTTCACGGTATATAATTCCAATTTCAAATTTGTCGCTCGTCAACCATTCACCTCCAAATTTTGCGGTGATTGTAGAGTTCTTTTCCCGAAACGAAAAAATTTTGTCGTTTTGACGGTAGCAAAATCGTTTCAAAAAGAAAACGTATCTGAGAATGTATGCGTAACGCACAGAAAAATCAAGCTTTCTACATTCTCTATTTTCAAACGACAGGGGATCTCTAAAAATGTATTCATTTATTCGACATACAGCCATTGATTTTGATACACTCAACAATTTTCAGTGTTTCAAAAAATTGGCCTTCATACATTATCAATATATGAATATATTTCTGCTCTACTGTACGGACAAGCAACAGCTTACAAACCATTCAAGAAACAATCTGCATACAAGTGATTGTTTTAGTAGTCAGTCGTTTCACGCGGTAATGTTTTATTTTTGTAATAGTATTTAAAACTAAGGTTTGAAGAAGTGGTTCATTTTTATCAAATAGAGTGAAATGACTTCCCTTCTACCGATGTCACCTGCAGTTTTTCTAAATGCAGGAATTTTGATCGGTAAAAAGGAACTGGTATTAATTATAAAACGCATCTGTTAAGATTTTCTTCCTTATTTGGAGTGAGCCCCTCGTCGGTTGAAATTTTATGGAATCATTTGGGCGATTGTCCAATTAGCGGAGGGGCTCCAGCACATTTATTATGGGCCCTACTATATCTCAAAGTCTATGGCACTGAGAACGTTAATGCATGTTTCGTCGAAACGGATGAGAAAACATTCCGTAAGTGGACATGGATGTTTTTGAAAATGATATCTGATATTCATGTTGGAAGTACATTACGATACGTTTTCTCTAATTAATAGTTTTACCATTTAGTGTACATGATAAATATACAAAAATTTTAAATTTGTATTTAAAAATATTATGAAAAACTTTAACCCTAATTTTCATTGTTTTATTATATTTAGCTACAATTTAGAAAAAGGGAATATGGAACTGATTTGAAGGGGGCCTTCTTATCTGTGAATGGAACGGGTGTATCAATTTATGAGCCCGCTCCGTTTAATAAAGGGTGGTTTTCTCACAAATTTAACGGGCCAGGTCTGAGGTATGAAGTAGCCGTTTCTAGAAATGGTGCGAATATTTCGTGGGCTCATGGCCCGTTCCCATGTGGACTGTATCCAGATTTAAAAAATAGTAAATCTGGCTTACAGGGTACATTATTAATAACAGAGAAAGTGGACGCTGATGGCGGGTACAACACAATGAGATGTATTATGCGAAAAAATACATCACTTACAACAGAAATATTTGTTGCCTACCGGCGTATTCTGGCCCGACACCAGACCTATTAATCGACTTCTTAAACGATTTGCCATTCTGTCTCATCGATTTAGACATCCATTGCCAAGACATGCCACATGTTTTTTGCTGTTTCAAACATTGTGGCCCTTCTCATTGAGAAGGGGGAACTTTCTGCTTTTACAGTTTTTTAATCGCCTATGTCTGAGTCAAGTGAAGTAAAATTGCCCTGTTTTGGGGGATATTTGAAAACGATTTAATCCGCTACTCGTTATGCTCACGAATCGATGGAGCTATATAATTTCAGTAGAGGATGTTTGGTTCTCGTTCTATACATCCTCAAAGTCAGCATATTAAAAAGCCCGGAAACATTATTTTTACTAGTGAAAACGAATAATTCTAATTAATTTCTGAAATTTTCTACAAATCATTTCCCGTTAATTTGATTTTGTTCTTGAATGAACTTATCTTTGATCTAATAATTAAATCAGTCACAGATTCTTCAAGTTTTGACAGCTGGAGACGGACCTGTGCCAATCCACTTAAAGGTCGTGTATTTGGCTCTACACTAATCATTTATTCAATGAAAGAGACCACTTCGTTAGGAAGTTTTGATTTCCTGCCCCGCTTTCTTGGAGATGAATTATTATCTCGAGTAGCATCGAGTCCGATATCTGTCTTCTTGGAATCCTCGAACATTCGAGATATCTTGCTTCGAATTGCGTATTCAGCAGGTATGCTAAACTGTTTCGGGGTTTTTCGTCTTATCTCTTCGTACATTTGATCTGGATCCATCTTCTGCCCCGCTTTTTCAATCCGTTTGTTGAAATGATCAACTAAAAAACATTCAAAATTTTCAATATAAGAGATCCCATACGTATGTCCATGCTTCGCCCTGCGAGCCCAACCTTGCTTTGTAGGAGCAGTAGATGTTGATGTAGAGAGCTCATACTCTGGAAAGGAGTCTTTCTCATCCCAGATACTAACTTTTTGAGTGTCAACAGCTAAAGAAGCATTTCGTAAACCCTGAGCAATTGCATCTTGACGGACGCAAATGACTGGTCCTAATTGACTTCTATTAATGTTATGTCGACATGTATGACTTGGTCCAAGTATATTTACCAGATTAGAATGTCTTAATATCTCTATTCTACTTAGAAACTTATTTTTGTCTATAAATTGTCCGCTATATGTATATTGGAAGAAATGAGGGGCCATGGTAGTATCTTGTTGATCATCTTCCTTACCTCGCTCTACCAATTCATTTTCTAGTTCATTACAATGTTCTTGGCCATCATTACTCTCATTTTCATTGCGTCCATGCGTGTTTTCAATAATTACTTGTGCCGTACCTAAGTGTTGGTTGGTATCGAATACAAAATTCTGTTCTGGACCTGATGTCGTTTCTTTACATTTTATTTGAATTGTAGAAGGTTTGGAGATGTTATTCATGATCGTATTTGTATTATCGAGTGGTAATTTGTTTGCAAAATCCTCTACATCACATCAATGGTTTCTATATTACCTGGCGCTGAAATACAAACATTTACAATCGGCTTGATTTTTCCCTATGTTATTTCAGATCTAATTAGAGGGAACAATCAACATGCAAACCATCAATACCCGAATATGCTTCAGTATAAAACGAGAACATTTTCTTATAGGTTGATGCAGCAGTAAGATCATCAACTGTAATAATTGGATCTGAAATACCATCTTCATAACAATAGAATTTTATTTCGTTGCAGCTGGTAATATATTCGTTTATTAAATTGCAAGTTTTCTTAAAGTTGAGGAAACAATTTTAAGCTTGTCGGGGTCTATTCGGACGAGCTGAACAGATAAGTTTTGAACACCACCGTTCCGGGCTAGCGCAGAAGATAATCCTCGTGGATTTGAAATTGCTCGGATTCGATTCCGTTGGGATGTTTGCCTGAATCGTATGGCATGTCCCATACCCTTCGCAAAATGCCCATCCAATGGACTTTTACCATCATGAGTTTCGGTATGTAAAAATTCCGATATCTTTACATTATTTGCGTATTTAGTATAAGGACGTACATACGAAATATGATACAATTATAACATTTTGCATTGTTACCTATTAATTTTATAGTTCTTACAAACGGAAGCTCTTTTGAAATCCAATGCATTAAACATCTATCATCACAGCTACAGAATTAGAATCTTGTGTATTATCTATCCCCTTCTACAATTTGATCCAAATAAACAATAACTCTTTCAACAATTACTGACTTATGAAATCTTCATCAGATTTTATAGGCGAATTAGCTTCGGCCCGACGAAAATAAATTAGTAAGCAACCGTACTATGTGATACTCTTTTTTCATAATGCTGCACTGTCAACTCTCTAGAAGGAGTCGGCTCAAACTTCATCTTCCGATCTATTGTGACACCAGCATTTGATACTTCATTTCCATTTAAACAATGTCTTTCCAATTCAGATTTTTTTCTAGATTTTTTTTGCTGATTCTTGACTCTCATGCAATGTCCTTTATAAAGAGTAAATTTATAATCAATATCATCCAAAACGCGCAATGTATCTCCAGCCTGTTCAATATTACTACATTTTGAACACTTCTTTTTCTATCTCAACTTCGTTATTTACCTCGTTCACCACATAACTTGGAAAATCACAAGCATTACACTTTTCTGTTCTATTTGAAACAATATCCTAATGGTCTTCCCCTTCATTACTTTTAGACTGACCAAACTTTATCCCATGTGTTCCAACATTGTCAACCTCCCTTTCTGTATGAAAATCGTATTGAACTTTTAAAAAGTTTCGAGCAATTACTAGGTAGTTTTTAAGTTCTTCTCTTCTTATATCCGTTCCTGAAAAGAGGTCAATGATTTCTTTTATAATAGTTACAGTATCATTTAGAAAAACGGCAGTCACATAGTCTACAGAATTCAATAATTTTTCTCCACTTCTGGTTATATTTCTGACAACCCTATAGAAAGTACTTCTACTCATTGTTTCAAGCATATTATAAATGTAGTTTTGATACATATCCCTCACATACATGCGTCTAATTAAAACTGGCAACTCTACAACCTCCCGTTCACTTAACTTAATGAGACGTGTACCCCATGATAAAGTTCCAACATTTTGAGGAGAAATAATAAACATTACCATTTCTTGTAAAATCTCACCGCTAAATTTAATAACATTCCTTTCTACTCTATCTATAATTATCCCACTCTGCAAATTATTGTAGTCCATATATGCACGTCTAGCAGTTTCACCACCAATTTAATTTAATTTATGAACATCGCAAACTTTTTTCAATATTCTTGATGATAGCCCTTTGATAATACAGGCACAAACCACTCTGCCCTGAACTGAACCTTTTGGAGCAGTTTTCCAAATCGCTACTAAAGTTGAAATGAATTTATCCAGTTCTTTCTCCTGTGTCGTCCTATCAATTAGTTTCTTTGAAACAGCATTGATCAGAACATCACAGTTTCCAGGTTAAAGTATAGTTGCTATTGTTTCGTTGTGTGAACTGTTTTGTTTACCAAAGATGCCCAACCAGTTGTGTCAGTACCCACAGTTCCATCTAGGCGAGATTGAACTGATGGTGGTTTTTTTAATTGTGCGGAACTTAGTTCAAAGAATTTCCAAATGGTACTAATTGTATTCTTTTTCAGTGATGATGATAAAGCATAAGTCGATGTGTTAGCCTTTGATATTCTTGAAACAGATGTAGCGTTTTGTGATGAACTGCGGCGAGTAAGACCGTCAGTTTTGCTCCATTTTCCTTTCTGTCTCCCCTTTTTCTACTTATTGCGTCGTGAGGTTGAATTCCATCACAATCACAACCACATCGCTTGCATTTACTATGACAACCAGGCTCGTTACATCTCCCAACTTTGCAAGTGCATGATTGCATAATGTTATAATTATCCTGACAACGAATGATTGGATGCGAAGGTGTAGTCGTTGCTGAATTTTTTAGTCAAGGAAGGAATTAAATATAATAATATAATGGATGAAGATGTTCGTCGTTATTGAATGTTGTAGATTAGTGAGAAAGGAATTAAATTAAAGTTAATCATACAATTTTTGAAGACCTTCGGAATAATGAGAGATTATATATTTTATTTTATTTAATCCAAAAAATGCTCATACACAGCTCAGAAATCAACATTTCAACGGTTACAAAATTACCAAGAAAGCCTAACCTGTCGACTGTGCCAGTGCTCAGTGCTTACATCGTACCCCTCAATATTTTCCAGGGTGTCTGGACATGTCTTCAAAAATACCTGTACAATTTTTCAAAGTGTCATTATTTGTTGCGGATTCAATAGTTTTCAAAACCCCCCCAAACTTACTTCACTTGACTGAGACATAGGCAGTTAAAAAAAATTTAAACAAGTTTAATAATAATAATATTATTATTATTAATTGTTTTCTGTTGACGTTAATGGGTTATCTGAACAGTCGACTTGGCCTTGTGTAACCAATAACATTGGTTGAATCAACGCCTGGGTCGGCGAGCCAATCAAATCCCGACACTTTACCAAAATTCAACTTTTTCAGTAGGGTTTTGGCGTAGTGTACTGTATACGGGCCACGGGCCATTATAATTAACACCAACCCTGTACGACATAGAGATTGTTCATGGAACGGCCAGTATGGTCTTGAATTCTATAATTTCTTGGATAATAAGTATTTAAATCCAATTCAAGCATCAAGTTATAACGTCATCTTATTCCTTTTCCTTTCAATTTATAGTAACTCCGAAATAAACTTGATCTGGAACGTGAGGCAAATCTCGAAATATGCTGTAATGAGGTAAACTGTTCCATTAATGATTGAATTTATTTAAATATTTTAAAATTTAATGTCAAATAGAAAAATAAAAATAAAAAATTATAAATTGATGTTGTCTATGTTGTATGCCTTGAACATAGGGTCTTCGTGCCTTATCATCCATTATGTGATATTTGAAACGGCGTGGAAACACATAGAGTGTACTGACAAGTCATGTCGAAATACTGTACGAAGTACAGAGA
>JAULBU010019011.1:0-19996 GCA_032358235.1 Odonthalia washingtoniensis | reverse complement strand
TCTTATTCTTATTCTTATTCTTATTCTTATTCTTATTCTTATTCTTATTCTTATTCTTATTCTTATTCTTATTATTATTATTATTATTGTTAAATAAACAGAAACCAATATTGTAAAAAATAATCAATGATGATTATATACGTATAAAGAATATTAGACCGTGATTGAGAAATAGAATCATGGAACTATTAGCATAAAGAAGATGAGAATATTGACATGAAAATGGTTAGCATTATTAATAATGATTACTAACTTAGATAATGATAGAAGATGAAAGAAATGAGTGAACGATGTTTCACAATAACATGATTGACCAAATAGAAGAGATGAGGATGAAATAAGATCAGTTTTACATAATAACATACTGATTGATGTCATAATATCATCCTAGAGATGATGATTTCATAGTAATATATTTGAATGGTAATACGATATCAAGTTGGTAAGGAAGGATACCTTTGATGTAACAGTTGTTGAACTTTGTGAAGGAGATGGAGATGTCGTGTTAAATATTAAAGTTGAGAGTTCTAAAAATGGAGGAACTCCATCGGACAGAATGATTTGAAACCCAGGAGTTACCGAAGACGGCGGTGTAAAATGCGCACGAAATCATATCATGAAAAAGGGATGAGAAGGCATACAGAATTACTCTATAGTACCAAGATGGAAGATACGTGTCATTGGAAATAGGCAATGCTGCATGCTGTATTGTATGAAAAAGTCAATAATGTATTCTATGGACGGATGACAGAGCACGTGTGCTGTATAGTGTAACGGAAGATAATATGCCGGATGAAGGCGGTGGACGCTGAAGTGGCTTGTGTAGCTGAGTTGGCTGTCTTTGCACCGTTTACGGATTTCACCCGAGTTTGATTTTTGGCGAAGTCAAAGTTTTTTAGCAAAACTGGCAAATTTCGTTGAAAATGTGGAACTATGGATCAATAAATATTGTGCTAGAGGACACACGTGAAATATTGGTTGAGTGAACCACAGGAAAAGAAAGTGGTTGGAGTGTCATAACGACATATTCGATACAGGTGCGAGCTTCGTGTGACTCAACCCAACGGCAGAAATATGCACCTTTCGAGCCTTACACGTTTTTCACTCAACAAGTGTGTGAAGGATGCATTCACACTACTTAGCTTTGAAGAATGCGAAATTAGTCTGAACGGAGTTTGAACTAGTTAGCATTTACTAACAGCAGAATTGTAAATTCACGTGTGGAGGCATTTAGGCTGACATCATTGTGTCAATATAAATACCGCTCCTGGGAGTGGAGAAAAAAAATATAGAAATGCTAGACATTATTAAGAAAACACATACCTCAACGACCAGATCGAAAGATACAATCACAACCGGAAGAAGGGAAACATGATCCAGACACGAATAGGTTGGCTCAATATCCAGCGTGACTAGCAAAAAGAAGATCTACACGCCTAACCCGTGTGACCTACCAATTTTCCAACTGCTCCACCAGAGTTGAATCTACCCAGACCAGTAAAGAGACCTACCTGTGTCAGGGTTCTGTGCCAATTACCGCATAACAGCGACTGCTGTAGAATGCGATATTTTGAATGAAAGGTACTGTAGAAGAGATTGAGCAGGGCTTATTATTAAAATATCAAGGCACTGCAACTAAGAAATTTTACGGAAGGTAACTATCAACTACAAGCGAATTGGATTGATTAACCACAAGTAAGTAGTCGTCGGAACAGGTGCATTCAACATCGACAGTAGTATGTCACTAAGCATTTTACCTCAACTGTTTCCACCTAGGTGGTTTTTATATTATAAGTAGACGTTTATGAAAGAAAGGAAAGCATTTCACATGAAATCCTGTTGGAATTATGTGAAACCAAATGATGTCCACTTCGGATTTTCGTGTTTACCATGAATTTACTTGAATGACACCGTGTATGTTTTTCCCAACATTTTAAAGTATATCATGATTCTCATAATCATCGTCATTATATTCTCGGCTTGTAGATGACAACAATCTTGACTCGATGGAAAAGTTGTTCTTCTGATTCGTTGATTTAGATATGGTCCAAAAAATTGAACAGAGATCCTCATTTGAAATTCTCGTATATTGTAAATAACCTCCCCAATGCAGTTATTGACTGTAATAATGTATACGCAGTCAGAATCGATGATCTAGTAAGTAGTTAAATATGAACATTGGGAAACTTTTCTCCATTCTCATTGTACTATTGGTCTACCTCAACTGACCGAAGCAGTCGACACTATTCATAAATAAGTTATAAGCTACAACACAACTTGGAATGTAAAGAGTGGCCCATGTAATTTACTCTTCTACCAAAGACTGTTGCAGTAGTGCGAAGCCATGCACACATTCCAATGTGTAATCATTAGATCTCTCAATTTCTTCTTGTTGTGTTTTCGCTAAATCTTTTCTATGAAACATAAAAGCCTTCCTGCATTTGAACAATACATAACCACATTTATATGCTCTTGTACGTTCCATACCCATTCGGGAGGGTTGGCCCAATACATGTAATAAAAGACTTGATTCACGATCCAAATGCTGTAAAATATCTATGGTTTTTTAACGCGGGTCTATATATTGCGTCAACTATATTCATTCGTATTATACCAAGTGATTTTTAATCTCCGTATGTCATAATAGAAATTTTTTGGCGATTACGTGCCTCGTATAGAATTTATCGGTAACGTAAAGTCTACCGGCAGGTATTGGGAAAATGTTTGTCTGATGGGACATTTTGAAGTCAAAAGAGTGCCGATGCGCTTTCTTTTATGATAAGAGTTGTACCTAATTTCCTATCATATACTCCCCTTAATTATTTGAATAATGTACAATAAGCCATTACAGGTGGAATTTCCGACTTATTGCCAGAACTGTTGTCCCACATACTGTGCTAGTAGGGGAAATCACAGCCAACAACCAAGTAATATCGTATACAAAATTTTATTGGTTTACATTTCATGTACGACCGAGCCGATGTCCGTGCCTTACACCTAATGGTGTTCTCGTCCAGAGCTCTGACCCCACCAGTACTGCCACAGAGATTTTGTTCTTCAGGAAATGTTCGGTCATTGACCTTGAAAATCACAAAGGGCTCACAACAGCATCTTCATGCGGATATTATGGGTACTTTTCAATGATGATCTCATTTTAAAATAATGGTCTCTACTTATTACCTTCTGAAAGTCTAACTGGTCCTAAAACATTCTAGATGACCAGTAATATTTCAGTTCATTCATTTTGTTAATCAACGTGGCGATTTAGAGTCCGATGAAAGCATGCATTTTTATCAGTAGTTTCGTGTGATGTTACAGCATCTGATTATCTTTTGGACATATTTTCATTTGTACATTGACGAGCACATTCCAAAAGGATATTTGGAAGTATTGGTTAAACAATACTCGCTCTTTTCTTACTCGTCATTCATTTGTCAAGTTTCCAGTTTGAAAAATATGTAGTGTTATTTTCAGAACACACTGTGTGACGTATGGAACAGACTGAATAATGTCAGATCGTTCCGTTGGTTGAATGTAAATAATCTCGAACTCTGTGACGTCTTCCTCGTCACTTTCATCGCCGCCCCACGATCCGGCCTCATTCCCATTGAATTCGATGCGATGACTGATATTTTGACATTTTCCTATTGTATGTATTGTTTGGTGGCCCGTTTTTGGTTTTTTTGCCCGCCTTTGTTGGAATAGTTGGCCGACCGTACACGGTAGTGTGCACAATGGGTACTGTGTATGATGTTCGCAAGGGGAGCCATTCCAAATTTTGGCATGGTTTTGCTCCTTTTTATTCACGAGATATAACGGACGGTCTGTGACTTCTGTACCTCTGGTCCTCGACACCAGAACTGACCGGCACCTCCTCCAAGAGGAGCTAGGAGGATTCAAGAGGATCCCCACTCATCCAGGAAGAATTCACACGGCCATCTGCACGGAAGAGACACAAAGCTCTTTCGTTGTATGAATATAGTAGATACCGACGGGCAGTATAAATAAGCTCCTAATAGTGAAGACAATAATAATAAAGCTAGGAAAGTAGTTCAACAGCTAAGTATAGCCGACGAACATTTTCAGGTTATGGGCGTATCACACGCTACGAACTTTCACCAGTGATCAACTTCAATCTACCTTCAATAAGTCATGACCGATTCGGACAAGATTCGCATCAAGGCCCTTGAAGAGAAGAGCGATTACGGCCAGTGGCGTCTACGCATCGAGGCAGCTTGCAACGCAAAGGGACTGACGTCCGCCTTCGTCTCGAAGGAAGTCAAAACGGATGTTGAACGCAAGAAGTTTGGCAGCCAGGAACTGCAGGCCAGTGTTATCATTGTGAGTGCCCTCGGTGACCACGCTCTACGCGTGGTGCGGTCCGTCATCGGAAGACCGACGGAAATTCTGGAAATGCTGGACGCGAGGTACGACTCTAAGTCTACTGCGTCCAAGATCGCGAAGATGGTGGAGCTTTTTTCTACCCGATACCACAACCCCCGAATGGACATCACGAAGAACATAGACCACATGGCAGCCATCATCGAGAATCTTGAGGTGATGAACGCGAACATGGACGAGTCTCTGTCTGTCGGTGTACTCGTAGCTTCCATTGAATTCCCTGAGATGGAACCCGTCGTCGCTGCGATCAAGACAATCGCCAACGCGGACGTGAAGTAGGAAACAGTATCGGAGTGCTTCATAGAACAGTGGTGCGGATTGAAAAGACCGTTAGGACTAGAGAACCAAACGCGGTAGCAAGGTTGCAGTGCAACTTATAATCTCATCCAGGATACCGTGCGGTGAATTGCTGGATCAACCAGGCCAATCCTAACAACCGCCTGGGCCACATGAAGGGAGGAGGCAAAAACTGTTGGGACAGTAATGATTCGGATGATGAAGGCCATGCCAGACTTCCGAAACGGAAAATAAAGAGGAAGAATAAGGGTGCGGAAAGGGCATCCATGGCTCGCACCAGCTTGAAGACCGCCCGGATGCTGGACACCATGATGGTGGATTCCGAGAACACGTCACACATGACTGGCCGGTCGGACTGCGTGTACGACCAGATTAATTGCAGTGTGCGTATTAACCTCGCGATTCGACAGTCAAAGCTACCAAATCAGAAGTACGTAAAGTAATATGGCACTGTGAGCATGATCCTACAAGGGTGAGACTTTCAGGCACCCTGGTGGCTCACAACATCAAAACAAGCATCCTATCCGTTCTGGTACTAGTCAAGAAGGATATCGCTGTCCTCTTCGTTTCGGGCAGGGCTATATTTATCGACCTGCTCCATAGGAAGACCGTGATTGGTTTTGGCTTCGCTAAGCAAGAGACCGATGGACTGGTCCACATATCCGACAAACAAAAGTCGATACCCGTGGACCCAGATGATGACGATTAGACCGTTCGGGCTATGATGGAGACTGTCGAATAGTACGCCAGTACTGAATCGGACACGTCACAGAACGAGGAAGACGAGGCCTCAGGCACAAACATTGAATCTCAGGAGACGTCTACAGAAGATTCAACCGATGGTGAAGAAGGATCCAACCCCGAGTCAAAGAATTACTCGGATGAAGTCAGCCCGTTCGGATCTGATGACCACAGTGCGTCAGAGACCGAATCTATCGAAGAAGTAGATCAAGTTTAATAGACCGGCGGAAAAGACAGAAGCACTATCGAGAAAGCACAAGTATGGCACCTCCGACTCGAACATGTGCTCAATCTGGACCAGATCCGGCGCCACATTAACGACGGCACTCTACCCAATGTCAAGCCTAGACAGACAGGGTGTAAGATCTATGTCAAGGAAAAGTTCCGAAAGTCGTACCCTGGAAACCTTACCAAAGAAAAGACAGTCGGACATCTCCACGGTGATGTGAAGGGGATGATTAAGGACGGTACGGGAAATGGAGCGCATTACTTCGTAGTCATTGCGGACGAGTACTCTCGCTTCGTACAAGCTGTTCCGATAGATCACAAGAGCGAGGCCTCAGAGAAGGTCCTCGAGTTCGTCAAGTGGTTTGAACGCCAAAATGGCCTACCAGTTTGACCTTTCTACATCAACGGCGGCCAGGAGTTCACCAAAGCCGGACGGACACTGAAGGAGCGCGGAGTGGACGTGAACGGTTCCATGGCATACACTTCCTAATCCAACGGGCTTGTCAAACGGCATAACGGGATTATTCCGACTGCTGCTAGGGATTCTCTGTTACAGGAAAAACGTCCAATGACGAGCTGGAACTACTCAGTTCGGCACGTTGCTTGGTGCAAAAACATGGTTCGCAATACCAAAACCGGTCGGGTACGGTACGAACTGCAGGTCGTGCGGTACCCGACCAGAGTGTCCCATGACCATGGTCATGGAACTCTCATGCCCCTGTCTACATCATGTTCGACCTTTCCGGTGCAGAGTTCTGTATCATCCCGTGGCACCACGGCTACCGACTTTCAAGTCCAGACTTTAAGAGGGTGTGTGCATCAACCACACCGGCAGTGGAGTTTATAAGGTCATGACGGCCGACGGTATCGTGTGAACCAAACACATTCGTGCCTATGAGGATGACTTTCCGAGCACAAAAAGAATAAGACCGGAGAAAAATGAACAGTGTTCCGGTACGAACAGCATTGAAGATGACCGATCGGACTCGAGCGTACCTACTGTACCCGTGAACCTTTCGTCCGAGAGGGATTAGGATGAGGACGACAGTGATTACTCAAGTTCTAACGGCGGAGGTCAAGATCTTCTGACCTACGTTCCAACTCAACAGAGTACGGTCGGAGAGTCCGACAGCGAGATTCAAGAATCAGACGGGCAAGGTATAGAAGAAGAAAACGTCTACACAGACTATGGAGACGCGATCGACGGTATTGACGAAAATGACGGGGAGACAGTCACTGAACGGCCCCGCAACCTCCGTCAACTACCGCGCGTACAGTAAAGCTCGGATGCAATGCCGACGGCCATCACTACGGATGATGAGCCCAAGATCTCTGTTGCTCTAATGTCGACCGAACGGATAATGTGGATCCAAGCCATAGATGAGTAGTTCAAGACCCCCATCCAGTTGGGGACCTGAAGAGATGATAAGAACGTTCCACCGGGCGTCAAGATCATTCAGTCCGGAGTCATTCTCAATCTCAAACAAGATGAAAACGGAAGACCCTCACGGTTCAAGGAGAGGCTCATTGCGCGCGGAAATCTACAAACCGACATGTTCGAGTATGTAGAACTCTACACATGTCGCATGCATTGAGACCGTTCGGATACTTCTAGCTGTAGCCACTTTGAAGGGTTGGACCACGGGGCATCTCGAAACCAAGGGTGCGTTTCTGTATGCACCACTGACCGAGTCGGATGATATATGGCTCAAACTACCAACAGTTCCAGGCGTCGCTGCCGCCTCAGGTTCAGTCGTAAAGTTGCTGAAGTTACTTTACGGACTACGCCAAGCGCTGAAGCTCTGGTATGTGCTTCTGGCGAAGGCATTGAAGAAGATTGGATTCCGCCGTTTGAAGGTTAAAGACTCCCTCTTTATCAGTACAGCAGCCGACCGACCAGTCTACCTCCTTGTATATGTGGACGAAATTCTAGTTTCCGGAGACCGACGGGCTCTTCAAGACGTGAAGGAGCTCCTAGATCTATTGTTTACTACAAAGAACTTGGATGCCTGCAAGAACTTCCCAGGGATGAAGATTGATCGCCTTCCGTCCGGACTGTGTCCCTAGCAACGCCCGCTCACGTAGAAGATTAGCGAGCTCGCTGGTATGCCCGATGCGAAGCCGACGGACGCACCACTTCCTCTCTCTTATCTGTTGTATGAGGAGAGGCAAATTACGACGGAGCAGTAAAAGGAGGAGATGCAGGACATTCCCTATCGCAAGGTACTCGGATCCCTCCCTTTCCTTTCGACCCGTACTCGACTGGATCTCGGGACTACGGCCTCCATGCTCGGAAAGTTCCAAGAGGCACCTCTCATTGCCCATTGGAAAGATATGAAGGCCGTAGTACGATACCTAGTCCATACGGTGAACTATGGGATTCTACTTCGCATCGGCCAGGAGGCGCTACTAGAGGCAAGGTCTGATGCTGATTGGGCGCGTGATCAACACAAGCGCAGGTCACGTTCAGGGTAACTTGTCACTGTTTCCGGAGGTCCTGTGGTCTGGGCATCTCGCCTACAGACCCTTTCTGCCCAATCAACGACCGAAGCGGAATTAATTTCTATGGATTACTGCGTACGTGAAGTCAGCTTGATCCGTGAAACACTCGCTGAGCTCGGTGTTGAGCAGGGAGAACCAACGGTATTACACCAGGATAATCTCGGGACAATATGTTGGTCCAACGAGGTTCAAGGTCTTCGAAAAGTCAAGCACATTGGCATCCGATACCACCAAGTACGAGGTGTGGTGGCGAAACGTTTGGTCCAAGAGAGATACACTCCCTCGACAGAGAACAAAGCCGAAGCTGTCACGAAAGTACTCGTGAAATCACCGTTCGAGAAATTCCGTGCGAGTGTGGGATGTGTCAAGGAAAACTCACACACTACCCATTGAGGAAGCGCGTTGGAATAGTTGGTCGACCGTGCACGCTCGTGTGTACAATGGGTACTGTGGATGATGTTCGCAAGGGGAGCCATTCAAAAATTGTGGCATGGTTTCGCTCCTCTTTATTCACGAGATATAACGGACGATCTGTGACTTCTGCACCTCTGGTCCTCGACTCCAGAACTGACCGGCACCTCCTCCAGGAGGAGCTAGGAGGGTCCAACGGTATCTCCACTCACACAGGAGGAATTCAGACGGCCAGCTGCACGAAAGAGACACAAAGAGCTTTCGTTGTATGAATACAGTAGAGAACTATGGGAAGTATAAATACGCTTCTAGTAGTGAAGACAATAATAATAAAGCTAGGCAAGCAGTTCAACAGCTAAGTACAGCCGACGAACATTTTAACCCTCCCCATTCCTTCTTAAATGTGACATGCTACCACATTGCAGAAAGCATCACCAATACTGTCCATTTTTATGCCAGAGTATACTACTATTGTGATCGCCGAGTAAAATACTGTTCAGTAAATTTGTGATTTGATAGAGCTTGAAATAAACAGGCTCCCCGCACATAAATTTAGAAGTGGCAGTCTTCTGCAATGTAAATGTTCTAACTAAAACTGTTTCCATACAGTATTCATTTTACCTAGATATTTTTTATTTCAATATACTTGGTAAGACGAAACTGTACTCACAGTTTCGGCCTCTCACAAGCTCACGTTGCTTAAATATTTATGATATAGTTAACCAAAAATGTTCGTATTCTCTGCGATGATTGGTTCATGCTGGACTGAATCAAATAGAAAATACCTCTCGACCACTCACCTGTCCACTTTTCTCCTACTCCTTTTAACTATATCATGCTATAGTTTAGAGTTAGGGTGTACTTCAGAAAATGTTTCCGTGAAAATTCAGTAATGTATTTGGAAAGCATTAAAGCCGGTATTGTCTGAACAAGTCCCCATGAGCAAACAATTCTACGCTGCAGTTTATCATTTTCCAAGGCCACGGTGATTATGGAAAACCATCTCCCTATTTTTCCGTCTCCATTTTTCAGACCACCTTTTTATGGCTAACTATTAAAGAAAAAATCACGTTTATTACAACTGCGAGAGACGTTGCACATGTTTCGCCATCATTCACGTGAGTTGTTGAAGGCATTGATTTGGTCGCCTTGGTCGCCATGGTCGCCATGAGTAAACCCTGACCATAATGTCGGATTGGGACCGCAGTACTGCTTGGATTGCCTGTATCAGGCACGGTAGTGCCAGTTCCGTTTATCATGTAAAAGGATTTACAACTAGGATGACATGCGAAAAACGATTCAATTTCAGGAACATATCCTGTAACTAGCCTCCACTGCACGATGGAGGACTCAGAAGCTCAATATTTTCTGTTAATCACAAACACGTGTTTTAAATTTTTTTCTTCATTTTAGTTCACGGCGTGTAGTATCTTTCCCATAGTTACGATTTCTGATTTACCGAGAAGTACAATGAAGTTAATCAAACTGGAAGAAAAACATTAATTTTTTTCCGAATTCCTGCAAGAAACATTTGCAGGAACGTGCACCTTAAAGTCACTAGTTACTCACCGCCGTGCTTAAAGTGTTAAAATGTATACATTAATACTTGCATTACTGGACATATTTTTACCGTTCTCAGTTTAGATTTATTGAAGAATTTCTTCTCCAGTCAGTGCCATTTGAGCGTCATATATACTAACTATTTCGTCTCCTTCACCTCACCAACATTTTCCTTGACAGTTTCATCAAAAACGTCACCTTAGTTATTAATATTATGTTTATTGAATCGGGACTCATTTATCTACGGATGGCATGTGCTACATGTGCGATAAAAGATAAGGATGGTTGACAAGAAGGCATCATGCCTACGGTATGGTTTTCAAAAATACTATGAAACATGGAGGCTACCCAAAAATCAAAAATCATATTCTTAGCTGAGAACATTACATGCTGTCGAGACCGACAACACGTGTCATATCCATATCGAAGATCAGTAGAGTTCTGTGTAGACAATCAATACTATTGAAGTAGTACCGGTTAGTAAAAGGGGAGTACAACAAGAAAACAATAAGAATTAATAAAGACAAACATAGTCAAAGCTGACAAATATCGGCGGATTTTCGGAAAGTCAGATCTGACAAAGACGAAAAACAGTACACAATGGGGAATTAGTAGGTGTAATGGACAGCATAGGTCATCTATCGTATCAAGCAGAGACTTGTGATTCGACCGTGATATATGAATCAGTTGTGGATTTATACTGTAAGAAGCACCACAGTCCAGCCATCTTTACAATGAGATCTACGAAATTTGATGAAGGAGAAAGGCAATCAAGCTGTGACGATACTGCAACGTGAGGGATGAAACAAAAGTAGAAAATATGACTATCAATCAAACAATCAGGAAATAACTGGAATTGATCGAACGACGGCTTGTGACCGAGAGAGGGCGAAATATTAAGCGAAGTGGAATAAAAGGTAAGAGTACATGCATCTAGAGAAAACTAGAGACGCAGGGAGGTATCACTTCAGAACGAAATAAAGACAGAGAATAAAGCGAGTAGCCCTCAACAATCGTCTGTTGTTACCACAGTTTTGTCCTCTTTTAGAAGTTAAAATGTAAGAACCACATCCACTTCCACAATTAATGTAGTAACAAGTGTCTTCCTACATACAGACAGTTTCTATTTCCTTTGGATTCTGGAAGATATTAAGTACTTCAACTGTAGTAGTAAGAGCATATTCTTCATTCAAGACAAAAATATCTTTCAATTGTGTCTCCTTTATAGTGTAACATGTAGATAACATGTTTAAGCCCATTGTGCTTGTTGAGAAATCGATTCGAGCATTTGTTAGCAATCTGAGATGGTACGTCGTAGGGGAGAAGAGGAATTGGGCGAAAATAACATTGTGGAAATTCCATGTGTATGGTACCAGAAGTAGGTAGCTGGAAAACGCTACGTCAATTGGATGGGTTTATAGCTTGAAACTTGACATACAAGATCGAGAAAAATTGGGGTTTGTGCCGAAACTACAGTATTTTGAAAAATTTCTCTCCTTTTAGATTTAGTTTGGGAATAATTCCAATTTCGGTCTACAATAGAGGTTTGCCATTATTGGCAAAAATTTACAAGAAATGTGTCACATTCATCATCGGCAGAACAAATAAGGGACAGAGTCTTCATGTGCGATTAGTAAAGGCTCAGCGCTTCGACAATTTATGACATTATTTATACATGAAGTTTGATCCGCATTTGCTGACCGAAGAAACGAAGCAATTCAATAATCAAAAAGAATCAAGCATAATTATCAACTGGTATTTCGTGAAAGCGTGATACGAGAAGGAAGCGACAATCGTGTCACGACGAGAAAGAAGATGAACTGAGAGGAAAATACTGTAGCAGTAACATTGCTGCTCTATAAATATCAGCTAATATCCGTGACATCAAGGGTGGAGACAAACCCACTAATTAGTATAAAAGTAGATATTACGTGTTGAAAGGTGAATCGGGGAATTGATTTCAGGAAGTGTTGATAAAGCGTGCGTTGCAAGACCTACACCAGTAAAGAACGAGTACAAATGGTATCAAATAGAAAAGTGAAGAAAGGAAAGAGCTGATTAATACACGCTATGTTTCTACGCCAGGAGTAGAAATTATGACAGATCAAACTTCATAGTCAAAAGGAAAATTTGAAAATATGCTTCTGAAATTAGCTCCACAGGGTACAGTTCTCAGTTATTGTTTAAAACCGGAACCATCTGGAAATCAACTAGAGAAAAATTTAGCACAGACGACGAACTCGGAATGTGTCCCAAGGAAGATAATTGAAACAGAAGGCGAGAACAGACAGGAAAGCTCAACAATATCCTAATTATGCTGAAGAAACCTATTTAGCCCTATCTAATGTAGCAAAGAAAAGAAGACGCAGTCAGATAACAGACAATAGCTAAAGGAATACAAAAGGTGTATATTTTCAGCTTACTAGAGGACAAGATGCGCGGAGAAATCTTATGCAACGAAGTTTTAACAGCATTCGGTCCATATACACTTCGTAACTGGCTCGGGAAAACGATGATAGAATGGGGAGATGTACTGACGGAACGAGGCATGTTTATAGACCCCACCAAAACAAGATCTCTAGTTGAAGCCCTGCCATTTTATATAGAGAATCCCATGTAGTAAATGAACAACATTCAAAATACCAAGACGACAACATAGATGGAATGAAGAACGCACATAAACGTTCAAACGAAAGAAAATATACTTCAGATGTAAAGTTCCAAGCTGGGTTGGTTAGGATAGAAACTGAATAGGAAAAGTAGAATAAATGGTTTTTTGGAAAAAGAAAAAAAGGGAACCTAATGGGCATGGATGGTGACAAATATTCTTATGACTATAGTTACGATGAAAATGAAGAAACAGACACGGAAAATAAGAAAAGGTCCATTACCAACTAGTAAAAACTGACCCAAAGTCAGCATCGACAAGTTTTGAATTGGAAAGAGCAAGGAGTCACAGAAAGAATAAACACATTTTCTGTCCAACCAACATTCTCAGGAGTGTATGATGAAGACCTTGAGAAAATTGTCGAGTTGTAGCCAGAGACAGAAAATTGCGATACTACCACTGGGGAAATGGAAGGCTATGCTCTTGTTGTTAAGACAAAACACAAGGTCCCTATTTGCAAGGAACGGAAAAAGATGCTTAATGATTGAAGAATGAATCGAACTACTCTACAGAGAAGGAGTATAGATTACTCGCAGAATTGCATGCGATCGTGCTGAAGGACACAATGAAAGGTAAACAAGACGAGTATGAATTGCAAGTTTTTCGAAATTTTGTTGATGAATTCATGAGTTTGAAATATTAATTTCATGATAGTTTTCAAACTGACTGATACTTCAGGGACATGTAGATGACGGAAGTTGAAATACCTAACACAATAGGTACCATTAAATAGAGTATGCTTCTGACAGACCACCGGCTAGTAAATCTGGTAGCGCTTATAATTTTAAGTAAGGAGAACACGGACGGAGCTGTAGCAGTAGAAATAGCTGAGAGAGACACACATGTTATCGAAGCTGAGCAAATAAATGAAGGTGAGGAGATATACAGCCTTGGGAAGAACTACGGGGAGGAGGAGATTAGAAGGGTAAATAGATATGGACAGGATGGTTACAAACGATGAATATACAGAACAACTATCAGACATTTCACACTCCAAGACGATGGGAAAATTGTGGTTGAAGAAGGTATTCTAGTTGGCGAAGAGGTGTAAGAAGTTTCTTTTTGTGTAGAATAGACCACTTTGCAAATCATAAACACCCACAGGACAAAGAAACAGTTTGAATTGCAAAGATGAAGAGGGAATACCTAAAAGAACTCATTGCAGTAGATGATGAAGATTGCTTGAAGCACATGTGGAACAATAACGATTATGTTGATGATGTAAAAATAAGAACGGAAAAGGGCACAAGATGAAACGGAGGACAATTAAGAAAATATCAACCTATCACACATTGCGGAATCCGACGAGAAGTATTTAGAAGTTTGTCTGCGAAATGCATCGTTCATTCATGGTCTATTTTGTTGATTCATCTTACGATTTGCGTGTCAAGCAATGGGATGGTTAGAAGGGAAGGATAACAAGGTAAGAAAAGAGACGGAAAGCAAAAACGACCGCGGGTAAAACAGTCGCAGACAGCGTGACAAATCAGACAGTACATCTCATTTACAGTACAGTAGTAATTACCTACTTACTTTACACGTGTGTCAGATTCCACGTGTATCAGTAACTTGAACAAATTCCTCTGTTATATTTTACTAACAGTAAATGCAATGCTATTACACGTGTCATCATTTCATAGAACCGATTCTGATTCTAAAAGAGTATTAATATCCGCCCGACGGGGAGGAAAGTGAAAAAGTAATGTTTGATACCGAGTTTCAATTAACAACCAAACCTGTGCCGTTTTGCAATTAGCAAGGAACACCCCCCGACGTTAACGTCAACAAGTACCGCTAGCTGAAAATTTGGGCGTGATACAAATCATTACCAGTCAGCGTACTCTGCGACGGTAATCGATCCGACCGCGAATGCAGGGTCGGGCAAGGGTGCTGCCTAAAAGCACAAAATCCGTACATTCCCGTATTACGTTCTCATTGGACGTTAGGGGAGGATTGACCAGGTGAGAGTCAATAGAAAAGAGACATAACAGGTAAGTGAAACTAACACAGGACACTAAATAGAGTGAAAGCACTAACATTTCAAAAAAGGAAAATGGGCATTGTGGGAAAGGCGGATTTAGCAATCAAGAGAGATAATTGAACAGGGAGCCGACTAATTAATAAATTAGAAACTCGAGTAGGTCTTCACAGTTATAACTATTCGAAGGTGAACAAATATGGCGGACCCAAGAAGAAGTGGCGTCACTAATCGTGAAACAGAAAACAAGAGACGCCAATCCACAAGACAAGCAGGACTACCTCCACCAGACATAAAGGAGATATCTAACAGAACAAGATCCACCGGAAACCTAAAAGACCCTAAAGAACTGGATCCATCGATAAGAATAATCGCAGCAGCAAGTTAGTCGGAGACCGAGAAGAAACCATCTACCGAGAAGAAACTATCAATAGGAGACAACCTCCAATGAGCATTACAAGATGAAAACAAGGACGAAGAAGAAGGTGGAAATTATATACATGAAGTAACCAGAAAGTTTGAAATAAAGACTGATGACCCAGAACCACCAAAGGCTACAAATGACAAAAAATATGATACATATGTGAAGGATGTGCACAAATATACAACAGAAATGTTCCAACTATATGAAAAGAAATCGATGAGAGGGGAAAGGATGTGGCTAGACTTTTGATCAGCATTCCGCCCAACCGAGATCAAGACCTGGACCAGACCAATGATGACCCTATGGTCTAACTTCCTATTATCAAGATATGTCCACCTTGATCAAGGGGAAGAAAAATCAGATAGACCACATTAATAGATGAATTATGTAGAGAATCACACATATATCTAAATATAGCAGACATGACATGCGCCTCTGCCAGAGATGAAGAAAGGCAGGAAAGATCGGACCAGATCCAGAACAAAAGTAATATAGGAAACCAAAGCAGTACTCACAATAATGGTCTCAAGATGACAGGATGGTACAAACCAAGGCAAGATGGTAAGGATGAGAAAAAGGAAGAAGACGATGCTTATCAACATAATGTAATAACTCCTTCCGGAAATACAGATGATGGCAATGGATCATCAACAGATGATGAAAATGAGATAAATAAATTTCCATGCAAGGAAAGACAGGACGACAATCCAGAATTAGCAGCAAACCCAATAGGAATACCGACCTCAGACAGTTCTTACAGAAGTGAGGGAGACCACCACATAAATAGAAATGACGTAAAATTGAGAGGATTCGTTAGAGCCTTTGAAAGAGAAGATAAATACGGACGGGACATGATGATGATCTGGAGAAGAGTATTATAAGATTTGGAACTTTAACTAGAATGTGCAACATACCGAAACATGAAAATCTGAATGCTATCCTAATCATGTTAAAAGGGGACGCACTCGATTACTTTGATGAACACCAAGAAATCTGTACTTCATACAACGAAGCAATTGACATGTTAAGACGCTGGTACATAAGCGCTGAACAAAGAGCCAGAATGATGGGACAATGAAAGATTATATGACTCTCAGAAGAGATGAGTAAGAGGCCGGACGACTCTGAAGTCGCAGTATTCAGATCATTTATAGCGAAGTTGGTAACAACACAAAAACAATTGGACCATAAGTACCAAGGGGACGGTTACCTAGTAGATCATCTTCTGACTGCAGTCGACGTACCGGAAATACAAGCAGCTTTGAAATATCGCATGCCAAAAAAAGCACACCACGACGTACACAGCATAGCTAATCGCTTAAGTGATAAACCTAAGACCGCGGGAGCAACAAGTGTAGCTATGAATGCAGAATTAAAAGACCTGGTTGATGAATCAATGTATTCATTGAGCCGAAGATTTGGTGGAAGTGCTCAGAGAGAGGTGAAATCATTCCAAAAATACCAAGGGAAGGGAAGGAAAAATAACCGAAAGCAGTTGAGATACCAATGGATAAGAGGTGTGAAAGGGTGATTTGTATGCGGACAAAACCATAGAGCAAATGATAAACATCCCCGAGATGAAATATCTACCGCAATCCGTAAATTGAAGGAAAAGCACCCGAAAGCCTTCATAACCATTGAGGATCTTGACGCCATATTCAATGACGAGTTGTCGTCAGAGAATGAGAAAGAAGACGAAGAAGAAGTACAATGGGTGAATGATGAAAACGGTGATAGTGCTTACGTGTTCTTAACAATAGAACAAGGATATGAAATGGAAGCAGAACTATCCAATTCATCATCCATACACGGCTATTTGACCATGATCCACGAAATTCTCCCAAGGAACACGAAATTATCACAACGTACACCCACAACCCATGTCAAACAACCAGTAATACTTACATCAAAACCCACCACACCTGGCGAATACCAGTCATATATCGCAGACAAAAATATGAAACTACACAGAGACGATTTAGAAGGGATTAGGTTAGATACGTGTGCTAATAAGCGCTCGGTTATGTCCAGGTCACAATATGACGCATATTGTATTAAATACAAATTAAAGAAAAAATTGAAACCCATAACAGGGAAACAAGTTAAAGGTATAGGTGGCACAATTAAAGCCGTGGGGGAAGCTTGCATACAGATTCCATTTCGAAACCTATGTATAATCATAGACGTAGATTTCTTTATCCTAGGTGATGATATTCCATCATTACTAGGTATGAAAGACATGGTAGATAATGGTTTGGATATAAGAATCGAAGAAAAATACATATCATTCCAAGATAGGACCCACCCATTGTATTTCATAAATTACTTCCTAGTACATAAATGGCAGATGACAGACCAGCCGTACGTATTTTATACCTTTAAGGAATTGAAAAAGATACATTCAACATTTGGACACCCATCGGTGAGGGCCGCAAGGAACTTGCTCAAAAGATCAAATGGAACATCGACAGATAACGACATCAAGAAAGCCATTCAGAAGATATTGGACGATTGAAATACATGTGCAATCAGCAGCGCGTCGCCCCGTAGATTTAAATTAACCATTGGCACCTCGGATCTTCGATTCAACCATGATGTCCAGGTCCACACCATGTGGATTAGAGAAGAGACTGTAGTTCACATGGTGGACTTTGCAACTCACTTCACGGCAGTTAGGTTCGTACAAAATCAATTTTCATCGGAGATACGGAAGGCCATACGCCGAATGTGGTCACAATTATACTGCGGACCACCTGACTTATTGGACATAGACCAAGGATCCAATTACACATCGACAGTGATGAAAGCCGCCACGAGAAACGAGGGTGTAAAATTACGAGAAGCACCAAATGAGAACCCAGGCTCAATTGGCATCGTGGAAAGTTATCATGCTCCACTACGAAGATCATATATGTCGCTACGCGATAATCTTGACAAAACAGTATCCAACGACGGTTGCTTACTGATGGCTAGCTTTGCAACTAATTTCGTGACAGGACCCGAGGGCATTTGCCAAATGTTAGAGGTATATGGAGCCATTCCGAGCCCCGCACGCATCAATCCGGCTGAAACACAATGCGAAAGATCTGAAGCTATTGATAAAGCGATGGATGAAGTAGTTGAAGAGCAGGCGATAAGAAAGTTGAAATTTGGTTCAACCCATGGCAGAAGCCCGAACGAAATTGCAGGATCAGAAGACTTAGGAAGAATACCAGCAAGATCACTGGTTTGGATATGGCGCACAGGCAGCAAAACATGGGAGGGACCACATCAATTCATAAGCATAGATGGAGAGACAACAGTGATCCAAATGCCACGTCTGTGTTTCCGTGAATGGATGCCTACTTCCAAGCGATGAAAGTGTAAGGATGTGCCAGGGAACCATTCATTTATTTTATCGATATGAACGCCCGACTTAGGCCATTTGTAGCATGGACATTCAAACATCATAGTTCTTCCCTGGGCATTCATTTTGTCGGAAATGGTAATTTTATGAACGCCCGGCATTCAGTGTTTGTAGTTACGTGCAGTTGCGACAATTAATCATAAAAAATAATGTTGGCCCCAATTTTGGTCATTGCTGTCACCTCTTTTTAATCCAAATTTATGAAGACAGTGATTACAGTAGTGTGTGTATGACCGCCAGCAATACAAAAATATCAGAGACGAATGCAGGAAAGTCACTAGAAATACAATTACTATACGTCATCAATGACTACATTGAAGATCTCAAAGGGAGCCATTCACATTTACATGAGAGATTATAAATGTATGGTGTCCGTTACATGATTTAATGGAAAAGTTCACACCAATGATGCACATTAGGGAATTGAAATCAATAATAAATGGAAGGGATTTTATAAGGATAGGACTTTAGGTTATCAACGACGTGGTGACAACTTGGATATTTATGGTACATGTTCAAGTTGTCAACACGTCGTTGGGAAATTTATAAAAACCCTTTCACATGTTCAGATTACTGTTACGATAATTTGAAGAGGTAAAAGGGTTTTCATATCAATAATATTCCACGTACATCCGATGGTTGTAAAATGTCTATTTAAGGGAAAGTTTGCATCAGTTTTCGAAAAGTATGTATCCCCTTCCCTTCCATGCCAAGAATTCTTGTAGCTACCATTCGCACAAAGTTCGGAAAGGTAATAAATGGTTTGAGTTATTAGTTATTAGTTATTAGTTGTTAGTTTTGTAGTTGTTGGATTCTTTTCCCCAAGTGTGGAAAGGTAGGAAATAGTTTGCGATCTTGTGAAGGTTGGGAAGCATAACATGAATTCCTGGCCCTCGTGGGGTCGTAATTGGTTATCTACTTTTTTATATTTGGGTAGAATGAATTGTTGCAATGACTTCTTAGATTTAGTTATTAGTTGTTAGTTTTCCCTTCCCAACTTGGGGAAGAGAATAACGTAACCTATTTCCTACCCTTGCGCACTTCAATTGTGGATGGGTAGGAAATAGGTTACGTTACGATATAGTTCACTGTGAAAAGGAAGGCGCCTTTACTACAGATTTCTACCTGTTCATAGTGATTACCCATACCTGCTCATACATGATTGTGAGGAACAATCATGTATGTGTAGGTGAGTGTGGTAATTTGTTCAAGCTTGATTTGTACGAACTGTCCATGTTGTGTTATTGTAATCGCAATGTGTGGTTGCTCACATCTTGATGGATTAAGCTGGCTATTGAAATGTTATATTATCAGAATGACAGGCTGTCATTCTGAGACATGTGACAAGTAATAAAGTATATTTTATATCCTCAGAATATA
>JAULBU010019000.1:0-20001 GCA_032358235.1 Odonthalia washingtoniensis | reverse complement strand
CCTAGAGTGGTGAGAAGAAGAGTGATTGGGAGGGATAAGTGATGGAGCGTATCGCGTCCGGTGAACAATACTCCATTTGACAAAAATATTGCAGTTAAAGATGAAGAGGATACGATGGTTGTGACTACCAGTAACTTAAATTCTTTGAAAAGAGATTATGAAGAAAAAGAGATTTGTGCCTCCGTCTCAACGGTACTGTAAAATAGTATTTGGAAAAATGTGCACGTCTTGTTGAGGAGAAAAGATCAATGCAATTACCATTTGAAGTGGCAGAAAGCGTCATAACTTCTTCCGTATCCAGTTCAAACAGAGGAAAACAAAAGCAATTAAAACAAGGAACGTCATCTGCATTAATATCGATGAAGATGGAATATCATGGAGAAAGCTTCCCTTAGTCTGTTGTTGACTACATTTATCAGTACATGAACAATATGACACCATCTGTTCATCGATATATATCGGGGTTTACTGACGTCTGGTGTTCTGATATGCACGGAGAAACTCCGTAGCCTCCGAACAGGTTTTTAATTGACGGTGATGGTAACGACTTAAGAGTACGCGGCTGGAGAGGACGTTGTTTTCCAGTAAATACATCCTAAAATCACTTCAAAAGTGGTACGAGACGTCATCCCCTTGGCCATCATTTGTGAGAATTTGAATATAAGGAGGATCGAAGCATATATGTACATGGTATTATGTTCCAAAATGTTCTATGGAGTTATCGATCAACGGAGAATCATTCACTTCGAACCAAAGAAGTGTTTCCAACTTTGTTGGACAAGCTACAATTTGTTTCCTTCGTCGAAACGTATAGTCCCCCTTCTGAAGATCTCGTGAAATGTACTTACGAATGAGCATCGACAAGCGTGGAACTTTTAAAAAGATTTGACATAGAATGTGGAAAGACGGTTGGTACTCGTAAGAAAAGAGTCAGAGAGGTTTGTCAAAGTTGCCTTGGTTTCAGAGACATTATAGCCCCGAGAAATTCGGACGATACAGACGATGCAGGAGGAAGAACTAAACAGAAAAAGGAGATATAAAACAGGCTACACAAAGTTCTCGATAATGGTGATCGGGATATGGCATTTTGCCGGACATCTGAGTATGACGTAATATACGAGGAAAGTTGCAAATGATGAATGTTAAGAAATTTTCCTCAAGTTTCGGTAGATGTTTTATTTAATAAAGAGGCAGCACTAAAGACATTGCATGCGTTTCAAAAATGTTGCTCTACAGGTGGAGATGCATGTAGTATGATGTGTTTAATTCGACTAGATTCAATTATAACAAATATAGTAGATTTTTTCCAATCTGAACATGAAGCTGGATAAGAAGATGAACAATGTCAAGATAATGCTACAGATGGTGCGCCAATGGGCGATAATAATAAAGATGCAGTTGAACAAGCACCAAAACGATCTCGAAGGGGCGGAACAATTCCAATACATGTGAATAGAGTTTTGATGGAGTTATTGCCTTTGGCTGCTGCAAAATGTATTAAGACATGTCTCGATGAATTTGAAGATTCTTTGCGTAATGGCACTGAACAGCTTGATTTAGAACTAACTATGGAGACGAAAGGTTCAGTAAAACAGAGACTTTACAAATATAGTCGGAAAAACACGCGGTGCTTTCAAAACTCTGCTAACGGCCATTACTACATATCGTTAAAGCAGAACGCATTTAAAAAATTCGTATCAAAAGTTCTGGAAAACGCAGTAGATTGCTACATTATGCAAACAATGAATTTAGGAAAACCAATGGTAGCTATAGTAGAAGATAGGTTATTGGATGTCAACAACGAAAGTGATGTAGAAGAATATGATGATATATCCAGGCAAAGAAGAAAAAAGTCGAGATATCACGGGTTGGATATGGAAGATGATGAAATTTCCAGCAATGATGTTGATGAAATGTAGATGTCATATTTATTTGCTTCATTCTTTCTTCCATGTTTTACTTTGGTTTATTGGTTTCTTACTATCTTGTTTTCTCGGTTTCTTTCCACTCTTCTTTTCTTTCTTCCTTTATTATTGATTTTATTTTGTTTTTCTATTTATTTTAATTCTTTCTCTGTTTCTTGCTTGCTTTTGGATCTTTTTCCTTTCTTCTTTCACAAAAGGATCAAAAGGTAAAGTCTTTTTAATATTAAAAGCACCGTTTTCTCTCAAATATTTTCACACTCCCCTGACACCGTAGGGTCCCATTTCATTTCATATCACTATTGTATACTTGTTGAGTAGTCCTCATGCTAGACTAAATAAAACTGAACACGAACATGATCTTTTCATACATAACTCTCCATCTTAAATCCACATGCCGTAATATCTTTCAATGTCTAGTTTCTCTTGCGTGTTTTGATGCTTTCCATGTCTTTGAATTTTGAACAGAAATCTACTAATCCCATTCTTCTTCAGTGTAGATAAAACAGAGTTTCACATTTTATCACTGTTCGATAGGCGCAAGTCCAGGAACATATCTACCAGGTCCTCCATTCCACGTACAGAATTATCATCCGCTTTAATAGCTTAAATGTCTTCAGCTGCTATCATATCCACCTCCAGATCTGGAGCTATTGCACCGATGAACGAGTCTTCAGTTTCCACTAGTTCGCTGCTAGTATCATTTCATACTTGATCTGTCACCTTGTCGATAGGCAACCTCCTACCATTACCAATAATAGTGTGCGAAATAGGTATATATTTAGTACTACGGCGTTTCATCTTTTTCTCAGCCCTCTGCTAGTCAACTGATTTTCCACCTTGTTCATGATTATAATAAAATTGAAGGTCATGTGCTGACGTTGATTGGAATGTGCACGACGAATGATCAAATTTGAATTGGTAAATGGAATCACATTCGTTCAATGACGGCATCTTGTTTTCTGGAATGTATTGTCTAATCGGCGCGGCCAATATTACTCATCGACCCCGGTATCCAAATGTATCACTACTACATTACTAATATTAAATTCCCCCAAAAACCTTTCGAAAATCCCAAAACATTTCAAAATTTCAAAATTACCGTGATGACCATGTGTGGATTGCCAACTGCGTCCTCAAATTTCCACAAAAAATTATAAACCCCAAAATGTTTAACTTTTGAAATTTTTGAAATATTTTCGAGGAAGATCTATTCATGTTTCCGAAATAACCCAAAAACTTTATGAGAAACCAAAATAAAAATATGGCCCTTTTGATATTTACCCATCTATCAAATCATTTTTGATTCATTTTGGCATCCCATAATTATTTTGAGGACGAAAATCGCACCATTTGGATTTTCCAAAATATTTTGTACCATTTTGAAGACAAATCTTACTGACGAATTAGTTGTCTATAACTTCACCTCGGGAAATGGACGAATAATGACAGCGGCAGTTGAGGACATCCGTCCAACAATTTCTAACTGTGATTTAGCAAATGCAGTTCAAGAATCAATCGATGTTCTCTACAATTGTTTTTATTCGTTAGTTAATAGAGGTATTGTTCAGTGAAAAACGAGAAATGACTTGCAAATATTGGGGCAGGTTGAAGACCTTTATTTTTCAAGTGAAAATTGGGAAAATTCACTTCTCATTTTTCGTCTTAAAATCAAGTGATTTTCAAATGATTTAGGAAAGCCAATGAAAATCGTGTTTTGTAAAACTAAAACCGAAAGACCCCCAAAAAAGATGAACATGTGAACCGCCACTTCTATATAATTCCATCGTCCGTCATTGTTCCCACTTGTACACACCGCGAAGTAGAGTCACTATCACCTCCAAAACCTTTATCACTGCTTCTACACTACTATGATTCTTCCATCAGTTACACCACACGGCTCGACATAAACAACTGAAGTCAGATGTACTGCGACTACAACCACAATATATAATTTAAAAACGGAATGGCTGATCCTACTACAAGAAAATTCAGGAGGTGGGTTCGAAAGCAATGTAGTTCAAAATACAGATGGTACTGGGAAAGGAATGGTAACACGGTCTACAGGTTTGGTATGAAAAAATTGAATAAGACTCTCTTCACGGTGGGATCTTATTCTACTGAGGTGTGTTGTATTTTTAGATCCCCACCTCCCCGACATGGGGAAGCGCATAATAGTTTTGAGTAAGTCTTAAAATAATGCGTTTACAAATCTCGGAGGAGGTGTGGCTGACAATTTCGAAACCAAACTGTAAAACGTTAAATGATCTTTACAAAACATTAGTTGCAGACCACCTAATTGCAACGATGGAGAATTTAACGGCATCGGGTATTGTAGAAATCAGAGGAGGGAGGAATTGATGGACGACATCGTACTGGCAGTAGATTCAATGTAAGAAAAAAAACTAACCGAACGGGGAGAAAGATCAACGATGAACTGGAGGCTTCGGGAAGCTGGTGAGGAAATAATATATAGGACTTTGGGTGGCGTGGGGAACGGATCTCAAATTATTGAAGCAACGAATCCTTCTCCAAACAACTCAGTGTCTGGATCTGTGTCAAGGCGTCGGGCTTTAGATTCGGATAATGATGATAGGCAGCTATTGGACGATCATATAAAAATAAGATCTGAATACGAGACCAAAAGACTAAAAATGTATGAATAGAGGATGCATTTTCAACGGTTCTCAAAACAAAATTTGAGTGAATGTCTCAGTAGATACCAAAACTTTAACTAGCGTCGTCTCCTTCTGTAAGAGAAGAGATTTTAACTACTGGAACGGAGGGAATTGTTATAATATTGATGAACGAAAGTCGTCTATTATAGAGCGTAACAAAATTTCTACTTTACTTTCAGCTCTTACAAACTATTTGACAAAAAAAATCAAATATCAATTCATCATTATTTTGCAGGTAACGATCAAGTGTTGGTGGATCGACAATAACAGTGCTCTGTACTTGACCCCCATGTTGAAAACAAAATTTTATGTTCTAAAGTAAGGCTGAATCTTTATACATAATTACAATTGGTGGACTCCGCACTTTTAACATTAGTCTGTAATCATGTGATGTACAGTGATATATCATATCTTTGTATGACTGTTCGACTGAAACGTGAACTGTGCTCATCGTTTTATTTAAAAGTTGCTGCTGAGTAGTTAGAAATGCTCTACTAAAATCAACCTAAAGCCACAGGCGTAAAATGTATGCATGATCACCGAATATGTAGTACTGCTGGCCTCCAATATTTAGCGTTTGTTACAATATGGTGTCGATTCCGCTTTTGCATAACAAAGTGAGATCATGACGTCTCCCGGCTCTGGTCCGTACATGTAGAAAATAAGCCCATCTGGCGTCGTCACCGTCTGATAAATCAGACAGTAGAAACACGTGTGCGTTGAGTAGCAAGCACGTTGCTTCTGATTGACACTTGGACCCCCTGGTCTGCATATCTCCATTATAGTGCAGTCTATGAATCTCAGTAATGTGCACACAACGAACCCTGTACCCTGATATAGGACACATACTCTTCCGCTCACTCCATTATTTAATTTTCCCTGACATGCAATAAAAATTGACCCTGTTTTTGAACGAAATGAGTCAGCTACTTCCAAAACACTGCTGACAGAACCAATATATGCGTACCAAACATCGGTTCTAGCTCAAGTCGGCGGCTTGGTGATGATAAACGTCCAAGCACTATACAAAAAGCGGTCAATTAATCGCATTCGTAGTTTGACCTGGCTGTGATGTCGTGATTAAAGTCTATAATTTCAGCAACTTTCTGAATTCATTAAAACATGAGTTCTCAAAATTCGTGAAACGTGTCAAATTTCTAACTCAGTTAGAAAACTCATTTCCTAACTGAATTCACTAAACAATAATCATCTAATGGAATAAGTGTAGAAAATAATTCAGATGGCAAACTTCAGAACTCTAAAAATCATTCTAAAATTAATGGTGAAATGGATTAGGATTGTGATGATGGCGATTTGGGTCGCATGCAATCTGTAGGAGACTGACGAAATGCCACCAGCCAAAAGCTACTCAATTTATATACCACGATACTACAGTCCAATTCTTTTAATTTATCCCTATCTAGTGGAATATTCTAAGTTGTCATACCTCGTTAAATTAATGAAGGCTCTGCTGAGATTTACGTCTACAGTACCTTTTCTTCGATTCACGCGTTATACGGCGGCCCGTAGCGTGCGGTAATTCACCTACTCCGCCCTGCTACAGCTAAGTAGCGTTGCAGGCTATGTATATCTGAGATGAATCTCGTCTCGCAGTCAGCAGCGATTGGGCACAAGTTGTTGGCGCGGGGATCGCTTTCGCTCCTCTCGATGGTTGTTATCCCATCCTTTGGCACGTGTGGATCTGGTTTCCCGTTTCCGTTGTTGAAGCGATCCATCGATGCGTTCAGGTATTTCAATCTGATTCTGTCTGTGTATATTCGTTAATTTCTAGCTTCTTTACTTTTTTTCTCCTCTCCGAGGAGCGATATTTATACTGACACAATCATGTCAGTCTGAATGTCTCAACACGTGTATTTATAATTCTGCTGTTAGTAAATGCTATCTACTTCTAATTCAGTTCAGTCTATTACACATTTCGTCAATGCTAAATAGTGTGAACTGTGCATGAATTAATACACGCACTTGGTGAGTGACAACGTGTAAAAACTCGATAAGTTTATATCATTTCCCTTGAGTTGTATCACACGGATCTCGCACCTGTATCAAATCGACGTGCCGCCAAGTCGATTTGACAGATATCCTAGAGAGGTTTTTGGTCTCTCGAAAATCATTTCTTTCCTGGTATCTAATTTCAGGGAACAGGAAAATTTACATGACGAAAATATCATGTATGAAAAGTATTGACTTGAAACATGTGATCAACTTCAGATTATATTTCTAGTCATGCTACTTTTAGTGTTTGGTATCATTTTATAATTTTGCATTAAGTCGAATTAATTAATTCATGATTTTTAGCCAGCAAAGTTACATTCAACGGTCTGAGTGAAGAAATAAATAAATTCTTAATTTTTTTAGCTACCGACATGATCAATTAATTTATGGTTTTTCGGGGGTGCGGTATAATACGAAAGCTGACAGATTTCGTAAAAAATCTAAACCTCTATTTGCAAATTCTAAATAATAAATTGTATACATGTCACCCAATGGGTTGTTTACTTTTTTAAATTAAAAAAGTTAAAAAATTTTCATCCTCGTGAGACTTGAGGATACATTTCAGTGAAGATTACTGCATGATGTTAAAAAATTAATAAAATTGTAATAAAAATAAGAAATGAAGCGCAAGAAACAGAGAACGCAGCGTGAAACACAATTGTTAACACACAATTAATTAAATTAGTTATTTGTTAGCACATTTCAAATTCATTTTCGTCCTGGGTAATTACAAAGTCCTCTTGTACGGCCTTAAGATCGACATAAAATATTCTTGTTTCATCGTCCACCAATCCTAGGTTGTAGATTCCATAGATATGGGTTTGCACTGTAAAAGGTAGGCCAATCCTTGCAAAAGAGTCCACTTCTCATGACATGTGAGATAAGTGAGCCTTTAAAGAAGTTTCAAAACCTAGAAATTTGGGATGGTACTTCTTCATATTATCGACTCCAGTCGATGTTAACCACTTTTTATGCCTCATTTCCAAATGCTTCAGCCGTTAGGCCATATAACTTTTAATTTAATTCCCTCCCACCTTCCAAAATATGGAATGAAAATTCTCTAGATCCAACTCCAGATGGTAGAAAAATTGAAATGGATAACCACTTCTTCGTGATGCCTGGTTCTCTCCACTCAGGAATAAGATGCAAAGGTTGAAAAATTGAAGAAGAAGATTTTTAGGCAAAGTCCTCGCTTTCATTGTCAGAACCAGACAAACAATCAGAAATCTTCCTGTTCTTAACTGGAGATTCGGTTGCGAAGGAGTTTAATAAATTATCTTCTATATCTATAATAAATGGTTAGAAAAAATAAAATAATATAAAACTACAGAAACAGACCACAACTTACTACTATCACCATGAAAATCCGCTTTAAGTTTGTTGAATTTTGTCCGAAAATTATTGATGTTGTGCTTAAACATAGGTTCAGATGCATAGACTGTCTTCGGACTAGCACTCAAAAGAATTTTCTTGTTTTGAAATAAAAATCGTAAACGCTTCACCGCCTTCGAAGATTCGTTCAGTTTTTGTATCAATGTGATGAATTTAAAAATCCAAAGCAACTTGCTATAAGATGATTTCTTCTCAAGTCCTTGAAGGACTTGAAAAGAAATCATCTTATAGTTGCTGAAAAATATACAATTTATAAATTATTTTAAAATTAGAGATTTAATATATAATTAGCTGTTTCACAAATTCATACTTGAAATTATGGCTGAAGTGTGTTTTGCTTTTGTCACCAAATTTAAAAATGAAAAATGAAACACATTACTTTTTAAATAATGGATCCAATTTATTACTCTGAAACTAAGTTTAACTTTTATAACGTCCATCGCTAAAGAACATATAGAGATGAACTATCTGTAACGGCGGTAACAATGTAAGCACAAAATTACTAATTTTCAATAATCTAAATAATGTAGTTCCTTCTATGGTTGATGATTCGAAACTTCAATAAATTCGAATGTTTTCAAAATGATAAATGTAGTCTGGCGAATTTTGAAAATTTATTTTCTTAATTTAAATCAAGAATACCGAAATGTGTTAAACTCTTTAAAGCCCTTGCGGATTTGGTGGAAGTTATAAAAAAATCTATCCGTTTCTCAAAAATTCGCGGGCCCAAAACCACAAAAAACCGGATTTCTTCGATATTTGGGAATGACCCAGGCGACTTTCCCTAGTATTGATGTATGCCTTTCAATATTTGTAACGAATTTAAAATCTAACGGTGTTCCCGTTTATAAATTTGGGCGTAATTTTTGAATAAAATTACAAAACTATAAAATTATCGCTTCAAACATTACATTGTTTTATAAGAAATTCGAATTTTTTCCTAAGCACTACTTCCTTTTTATACAAGAAAAATTGTTATTTTTGTGTTCTACACACTACATAAAAACTAAATATTTTATATATTTTTATGGTTATGTTTAATGTGCTAAATCAGCCAATCAAAACATTGGACGAAGAATAAAAAAAATAAAATTATGAAATTAATATTTTTGTCGGTTTCAATAGTAACGGTAACATACAATAAAGCAAACTAATCTGACAAATTTAACGGTTTTTTCTGAGAAATAGAAGCTTTACTGAAAAATATTTTACAAATCAATACGAATAAATGAAGAATTGTTTTGGAATTCACTCTAAAGGAAATATATCAAAATTTCTTTTGGCCGAGAACAGAATAAGTTGTAAATTTCTCAGTAAAGCCCATGTTGAAGCGATGATCACTCCAGACCTCTTTTCTACTTTATCTGGAGAACGTTTTAACGTTTCATCAATCAGCACAGGTAACTAACGCTATCGGGCTGTATTTGACGTGACGCCCTTTTTCACTGCTTGTGTTTGGAACTTACTACATTCTTCTTTGATAAATGGTGCGCTTTCTGTTTATTTATTATGGACTTTATATTTTCTAAAAAACTACAGCACAGAACAAGTAAATGCCTACTTATGGAACTGTAATGAACGTACATTCAGAAAAAAATTTGAACGGACGTTTATTACCGACACCATATAATGGTGTCGGTATTTTATTAAACAAATATCTTCTATGCCAATTGTAAGCTTCTGATTTTAAATTTAATTTACTTTTTCTTTTCTTTTCATCTTTTTAATTTTATTAATTTTATTATTCAGACAATCAAAACCATCTTTTGCCCAACTTGATTTTATTTTTATTATTATTATTAATTAGATTAAATGGAGGAACAGGCTCACTTTTAACCCAGAAATGGCTGAGTTTTCTGTTCTATGGATGGTATAGACTGTAAAATTTATGAACTGACACCATTTAATCCAATGTGGTATTCTCACAAATTTAATGGCCCAGGCCTAAGGTATGACGTTGGTTTGTCGGTTCATTCCGGGAAAATTGCATGGGTTAATGGTCCCTATGTCTGCGGTAGTAAATCGGATATATCAATTTGTAAGGATAAATTATTGGACTTGCTACAGACTGATGAACGGGTTGATGCGGATAGTGGATACATGTATGAAAAGTGTATTTGGCCTAATGTAGTACGCCCAAATTTTCAGCAAAGTTTTGAGAGGCTTCGTGCACGTCATGAGACGGTTGAAGAACGGCTGAAAAACCTCAATTCAGTTCGCAACATTTTTCGACACAATACCAAACTCCATGGATATGTGTTTCATGACGTTGCAAAACTTACATCACTCATGATAGATACCTCTGACCCAATAAAACAATAAAATATTTGAACGATTTTTATGCTACAATGCACATTGACTTACAAGTTAAAAAAAATTAATTTCCCAGATTTTGATCTGCACTGTAGCCATTTTTCAGGTTTAAACGAAACATGTAAATTATAACGGATGTAGAAAACTGGATAAGCTCTCGGAAATCGCTATTTACCGCACCCGGGCAACAATGCATGAATTTTTGAAATGGTTCATCCCAACTTGGTGGAATATCCACATGGATATTGAAATGTATTACCCAGCCGCCCAGCTTGTCGTTGTTATGACAATTGTTTTGTTTTATCATGCTGAAAGCTTAAGTTCTGTTCTTTTGTCATTTATACATAGACATGATACCTATCATCTTGTCTATCTATTTTTGAATCTCACTGTAGTACTTTTATGTGCCACTTATCGGTATGTGGAGTTTTGTATAAACATTTTGTCTCCCTCTACTCTCACTGAGGCGAAGTTCTCATCTCAGTCGAAGAGCATCTAACTACGGAATAAACTACTGAGTATTTGCTACAACGTTTCCTGTTTTATCACTCTATTCCTTCGATCAGACAACTTCAACATTCTATTCTACCATCACTTTCTACATTTTTCTTAATTATAGACCCAGCATCTACTCCAACTCCCTCTTGTCCTAAATTCAGCTGGGATATTTGCACAGTCCCATGGACAGAATTTCGAGACTACGAAGCTGTTTTTCGTGAAGCAGTCAAGCTATGGGAAAAATTTCACGACACTCTCCCTGCCAACATTTTCAAAAAATAGCAGCTGAATTGCGCGGTGTTTGTTCAAAAGTTCAACTGTTTGGCCGTGCAAAAGATCTATGCAGTGGTATCGAGAAAACTGTTGTCTGCTCTGAAAACGGCGTTGCTTCCATTGCTGTCGTCGTATTTAAACGTGATTCACTTTCAGTGGTAGCCGAAGTATACCATTATTTCATGGATCTTTAAAACGTAAATAGAATAAGTGGTTTCGTAATTACGAAGCTCACTTCGCTGCACAAATGGCCAAATTTCATTCTCATAGCAAGTCAATTGCCATACATGAGTCTTTGACTGCCATGATGCTTCTTTCGGGTTCTGATATCAGCGATGAACAGAGAATTCCGATCCTCTCCGCTGCTGAGTGTAGAACGGAAGTCATGTAAATGGAATCAAATGACACAATTGTTAACCAAATCTCTTATGAGGAAGTACCATCAATATTACGTCAATGTGATGGAATGGACAATTCTGGTTCGATAAATGCATCATTAGACACTATTTCAATTAATGCTACCTCCACTTCTTACTATAGCCAAACAACAATTCCAACAGTGGCCGAGTCAACCGAAATTGTAACAATTCCAACAATAGCAGCAAGATTCGTATTGCCCGACCGCGCATGTCTCCCGACAAACTCTGTGCATACAAGTTATGCACTAGATGCAATACATGCGGTAAGTATGGTCACTGGTACTCCGATCACAACAATTATGGAACTATCAAAGATGTACTCCCTTCTGTTACTCCAAATACCCATTCCAATAGTAACAGTAACAGTCAGATCCGGAATAACACCCAGGCCGGTGACATTAATGCAAATGTGGTTTCTTTTACTGCTAATATTACTGCTACTATTACTGCAATTACAGTCTCCTCTTCAAGCAAAACATGTCTTGGTCCTTTAGTTGATGATGTAGCCCCGTATTGGATAAATATTATTGTAAGTTCAAAGGTAAAGAATTTCTATTGAAACCAGCCTAGGGCTTACCCTCGGTCGTTCCGGAAATTCGTATATAATACAAGAAAATGAATATATGAAGACGGTGGAGAAAGCCTATATTTCTAAAGTTCCAAAAAATGGAAATAACTTTAGAAATATGAACTATCATCCAAAATTATGAAGGAAATAATTTCTCCACATGTTAATAAAGATAAATATGTAGGAGGTTTCCGAACAGATTCTACTACATGTCCTTCTGTAGGAATTAGGATGCTTTTCTCAAATTGTAATATGTGTAAATGGCCTTTGGTAAAAATTGATATTAAATCTGCAATCTTTCAATCCGGTGATGCCTAAAGGGATGTTTATGTTGTGCCTCCACGAAAATGTGTTTCTAGAGAATTTTGTTGGCTCCTTAAAACAGCTTCATATAGTTTGGTAAATGCAAGTGCGAAATGGCAGTTTCAAAGTGATGACACTTTTGGATATTTCTGATTTTATCAATTATTATACGTGCCGAAAATTATTTATATGCGTGGTAAGGAATAATTGGACATGGTAGCAATTAAAATTGTAGATGATATTTTGATGGGTGCTTCCTTGGAAAAATTAAAAAATGGTGACACATATCGGAGAAACGTTTGAACTGGGTACTATTACTTATGGTTGTAGTTCATTACAATATTTTGGGTTGACTACTAACCAACGTTCGGATTTCTAAATATCTATTAATGGTGATGAGATATTGAATTAATTAGAATCCCATGATTTATCTCGTAGTAGGCGTAAAGAAGGACATTATATGTTAACTGAAATTGAGACTATATCATTAATGCCGTTAAATGAATCTCTTGGATTGCTGGATATGTCTGCTAATCCGTTTTGTGCATTTTTACTGTAGTCGGTTTATTGTTTCACACTTTACACTGGATTTCTGCTAAGTGCAAACGTCCAACAAAATCGATCTTTAGTGCTGAAATTATTGCAGCGGGTTTTGCACTTGATGAAGGAAAAATTCTTTCTAAAGCAATAGAAGCGCTTCTCAGTACTAAAATTAATTTAATCATTTGTGTGAATTCAAGATAACTATTTGATACTCTTACTACTTGTCATCAACCAACTGACAAAACTATTCGAGGAGATGTCGCTTCTTCATGGTATGAATTTGAAAATAAAAGTTAACAAAATGGTGTGGACCCAGGGAAAATGAATTCAAGTGATACATTTACAAAAGAAAGCAGTGGACTAAAAATACGCTTCAAAGTATGATGTTCAACGGTGAGGTACCAATGGAATTTTGGGAGGCTGACTATCGATCCTAAGAGCGTTTTTACGGGTAACGAATTGTAAATAATATTGGTTTCTTTTCGAATAGGATGAGTGTGAACATAATATTAACATGTAAAACATACTGAAACAATAACATGATATGTTACACAACAAAATATTTTTATGTTATTGTTTTAGCATGTTTACACGTGTCACATAACACTTTACATTTACCTATAATTGGTTGCTTGTCATGTACTGTACCTAGTTCAATGTAATCTTCTGTCATGTAGTTTCGTTTTGTTTTGTCTTTATAAGGTGACTAAGACACCTCAACAAATTACCAATAAAGCATCTCGTATAATATGTATAAGCGACCACAACCACTTTAAGCCAACATCCCTCCATTTATACTACTGTAGTCGCTGAATAGAGTCAACATAACCAGTATTTGGGACTATATCACACAAGAAACAAGCAGCAAAATAGCTGTTGTAGGTATTTCAATAAACCTCTCAGAACTGCATATCCTGGTAGAAACTGAAAAATTAAATTGCGATTCGCAGCTCGTATGATACGTATTAGCGACCACAGCCACTTTAACCCAACTTCCTTTTATACTACAGTACTACTGTAGTACTCGTTATGTTGACTCTAGTCAACGACTAGTAGTCGCTGACTACAGTCAACATAACGAGTATTAGGGACTGTAGAGCATTCTGGTAATTAGAAATATGGCTCCGTTTTGGTTATTTTCTTGCGCCACATTGCAAAAAAAACACGGTAACATGTTTTACACACATTTCAGAAACGCAATTTGGCAAAGCACTATATAGAAGCAGCGATTAAAATATTCGTTATTAAATTTTGTATGCAAGCTGCGAGGTTCTTTTCACATAAAAGGAAGAAAATTGAGGAAAAGGAACCGAGAAACGAATGCAACCACTGCAGTCATGGTGGTACGGTAATTGAGAAGGTTCAAGTACGTTGTTGCTTGAGTTGGACGAGAGGGGATCCGGGGCGGGTCCGGACGACGGACGTAGAAGGGGATTTGCGAGAGGGCGGCAAGAACAGACACAAAGAACGAGGAGATGAGAGGTCAAAGTGCAGGAGAGAAGGTGGCACAAAGCCAATATGCAATTGTGAGCTTGTTGCATTTGCCGGATGTGCGGACTAAAATAAGGCGATACCAATTTAATGAAGTAACAGCATATTTCATAGGGTTAGAAAGACTATCTTCAACTTGCACATGGATATATTTGAAAACATTTCGGGTGAGGAGTGCTACCATAAGTGAGATATTCTGGGAGACAACTGAGTGTTTCATTGAAACACACGGTCACCTCATAACTGAATTGAAAACAAATTTCCTACTGGAGAGAGCGATACTATACGCGCAGCGCGTGAAGGCCAAATGTGCTCCGCTAGATAGGTGCTTTGGGTTCATCGATTGTACTAAAATAAGGATGGAGAGGCCTGGAGGGGAAAATGAAAATCAGAGATCCTGTTACTCAGGGTACAAACGGATGCCGTTCCTGAGCTATCAGACTCTGACAACGACGTATGGACCCATATTTTCACTGTATGGACTCGAAGTGGGTGGGAAGCACGATCTAACACTTTTCAGAGGAAGCGGGCTTATCGGAGTATTAGAGATGTGCTTGGAAATAAATGGGGAGCAGTACTACATTTATGGCGACGATGCCTATGTTCTGAGAACTTGGTTTCAGGTTTGATACAATCGTCTTACAGCTACACCTGTGCAAAAACATTTTGCCACTCAGATGAGTAGTATCATGGAGGTGGTGGAATGGAGCTACAAGGACTTGAAGAAAATGTGGACAGGCAATGACTTCACTCGGTCTCTTAAGGTGAGGCAAGCACCTATTTCACTACTTTACAATGCTGCTGCACTTCTTCTAACCTTTAAAACTTGTCTGTAAATAGTTTCTGTGATGTACACGCATAATTATAATAACACGGCGGCGTATTGTTCAAAAATAATTTTTGAAATTTTGCATGCCGAGCACGACATCCGCAGGTTTCATGAAAAAAACAGATCGATTTTTGACCAAAAATAACGATCCTGCTCTCTGATATTCGGGTTCCAATAACGACTGGTGTCATGGTTATTTTCATCAACAAATTTTGGGGTTATTTCAGCCACATGGCACACACCGGTGCCCAAAATAAGCATAGCTCAGCCACATTCATTTACCCTTGCCAAACATTTTGGCATACAAAAGCATTTAATTCATTCGTATCACAAAAGAAACAAGCTGCAACATAGCTGTTGTAGGATATTTCAATAAAAATCTTAGAACTGCGTATCCCAGACGAAACGAAAAATTTAAATTGCGATTTGCAATTTACGATTTGCGGCACAACACGTAGAAAGGGCCAAGTAACGTTAGCAGAATGGCATTAGAGAGTTTTGGCAAGCGTGATTTTTCTCGTCTTACTTTTAATTTTTCGAACAGGTGACAGTGAAAGTAAAAGAAAAGATAAAATAATTTTGACTTTTGGCATAGGAAGAAAACTTTAGCGATGCCGTGTCAATTGATACAAAAGTTGTTTATGCAAGTAATTGCAAGTAGTGTCGGAGGACAAAATTCACCGTCATCTCACCGCGACGGCGATGAGATGACGACGACAGAAAAATAAGCGAAAGAAAAATGTGACATATGCGATAAAAAAGCAGATTATTTATTAATCATAAAGAAAACAGGGTTCTCAATAAGGGAGTGCAAGAAGAGGCTTAACAGAAAAAGAAATCTTGCTCTTCTTTCTTCCTTCCTTGGTGCTGATGCAGGAGTGACGTTGTACATCTACAAACAGACAAAAATAATAAAGGATGATCTAGGATTCCTGAGAGCCGAAAGACGAGTAACCAGGAATACACATTTCAGCATGAATGTGTATTCTACTCAAAGGGCTCTCACTGAATTTCGTTTTACCGCGGATGAGATCGTTAACATAAGTGAACTAATTGATTCTGTGGCAAGACGAGCAGAAGGAGGTATTTCCGCTGTCCTGTCATAGCAACGTGTATATTTCTACGTCAGTTACCTTCGCCGACCAAATGGTCTGATCTGTAGTATACGTTAGGATTGAGGACTCCAGTGATTTCTGAAGTATTTTGAAAATGCGTCGAAAGTTTTATTGGCAACAGGGGACATGTTCTAACTACATTCTGTACTAAATTTATGAGGGAACGTGCATAATTATATGCAAACGCAACAAAGATAACGGTATAATATACTCCAAGTCGGTGGACAAACACATCAAACATGTGGATGAAATCTTAACATGCCTCGCAGCAGCCGTCGTTACCTTGAAAATCAATAAATGCCACTTCTCCACGAGTACCGTGGAGTACCTCGGTCACGTCATAAAACCAGAGAACTGGAAATCAATCGAACAAACACGGAGTCACTCCGGAAATCTGAGCCACCAACGTCAAAGACGGAATTATGATCCTTCTTAGGACTCTGCAACGTCTACAGGCGGTTCATACCAAGCTTCAAAAACACCGCGTCAAAACTTAACGAGCTGTTGAAGAAGAATAACTCGGACTCATTCGAATTGAATGAGTAACAACTTCAATCCTTTCACTCTTCGATAGAGGCCGTTTGCACCCCGCCGATACAGGCGTTTCCTCAACTAAATCCTTTGTATTCCGTTGATATGGACGGAAACAACTACCAAGTAGAATGCGTACTCTTCCAAACTCACCCGGATGAGGAAAGAAAACCAGTCGGATATTGGTCTCGTTCATTGAACCAATCCGAGAAGGGGTATTCACCAACAGAACGCGAGTACCTCGCTTTCTTATGGTCCCTCAAGATCATCCGCCCATACGTTCTCTACGAAAAGTCCGTCACGTACGAAGACCATGCAGCGCTTGTCTGATTTCTTACCATAGCTGACCCATCAGGAAGATTCATGCGATGGCTGCTTCGACTAGCCGAATTCGATTTCCACATACAGTACAGGACTTTGAAATCAAACAGGCAGGTCGACGCATTGTCACGCCTCCACACATCTGCGGAAACAACAGTAGATGACGAAGAAGAACTTCCAACATTCACCATTCCGGAAGAAGATAATAATATCCAAGAATCCTTTTTCCTGTCGATTGATAACGTCCAAATGGACATGTCGGAAGACGATGACCAATTTGGTTCAGATGATCTGGACGACTTTTCAGCCGACGTTGTGTTCGTGAAATTACCGGGTCCGACACCTTCCGACCTGTTATTTCAACAAATCTTCATCAAGGAGATGATCATCTCGCAAGAATCAGACCCCTTTTGCCAAAACATTCGCCAAAAGCTTGAAGAGGGGGTGTTCTGGTATTCGTCTTCAACTACGACGGATTAATCATCCAGAAAGCTGAAAATGGACCACGAATAGTCATCTCTCATGCCTTGAATTCAAAATTATTTCATATACATCACTACACCATACTTGGCGGACACCCTGGAGGGAGGAAACTGTAACAGACTATACGTCGTCATATGTACTGGTCTGCATGCCCAGTTGATTGCTACGTCACATCACGGTTATGTACAACTTTTGCCGGCGACCGCATTACATTGCCTAAGAACATAGCGGAACTTCAAATATTTCCGACAGAGGCACCACTCGAGTCGGTCGCTATCGACATCTTCGGCGAGCTCATCAAGACGGCACGCAGCAACCAGTACATACTGCTAATACCAGACCACTTCACGAAGCTAACTAAGACCGTATATGGGGGTAGTCAGCAACCAAAGTGGCTGAGCACTTCGTCGACGAGTAGGTCTTCAATTACGGGGGATTGAAGGAACTTATCTCTGATAACGGAGGATGCTTCACCACCAAGTTCTTTCAAGACGTAGCATAACTTGAACGTACACAACGTCTTTACCACGACGTACCAAGCCGGAGAATGGACAAGTCGAAAGATACAATCGTATTATTAAGTCCGCAATAAGTAGCTACTTGGATGATCATCTCAAGTATTGGGACCTATATACGGGCGCGTTAACATACGCCTACAACTGTCAGCCACACAGTTCAACAAAATTTGCGCCGTTCGAACTGGTGTTTTCACGTCCACCGCCAGCATTGGAGTTAAAAGCGGAGTCCACGAGATCACAAAATCCAAAGGAGGCCTGAGATACCTGGAAGGCTTGGTTAGAAACAGCCCTTCGAAATACAAAGGGAAAGTACGACCGGGCACAATCCTGTTACAAACGCAATTACGACGCCAGACTAAGGCGGCAGACAGAGAAAATCTTACCAAACGGCTAGGTTTTATTACGCGTCAAGCAACAGGATGAACAAGAACACCGCCATAGGTTTGCTGCGGTAGCTGACGGCCCTTATAAAGTCAATGGTGTAACAGGAAATACAGTGGTGATTTAATGACCGGACAAGTCGGTTGAGAGAGTTTAGCGGTCACGCGTAGTGCTAGCACCAGAACCTCAGACCCTCGAGGAGATATAGAAAGACCTACGTCCACTAACAGACGATAAGATGATACCAAACACCTTATCAACGGAATACGGCACTAACCACGCCAATACACCTGATAATGGCGCTGGGAACGACTCGGATTCAGTCGAGGATGAACCAATACCAGTGGATGATCATGATGAGACAGTCGAACAAGAATACGTGGAAGACGAAAGCAACTCGGTGGAAACTGAGCATGATCAATCACCAATAGGCGAACACGTACCACTCCATGAGCAGAAATACGACGACGAACAGTCCGAACAACCAGAATAATACGTCATCGAACAGATAGTAGACCACGGTTCCAATACCTATGAGAAGAACCCGAATACAAAGAAGAGAGAAACAACTTATAGAGTTAGATGGTACGGCTACACGTTGGCGGAGGATACCTGGTAACCCATCAGGAACCTTCCAAGAAACAAAGTAGTGAGCTTCTATTCGAAGAAGCGGGATTGGGCTGGGGGTCGACATCAACAACTCAATCGCTGGTTAGCATCAGCTTAAATAAGCCCAAAAGACACCAAATTGGTATCAAAGGACAATTAACTACACCTCCTGGTGAAAAATACCGACCCACAATTGAAAGCAATGGGAGGGAAAAAATACCACTCAAAACCCAACCGAGAAGAAATTATAACAAGCAAACCAAAAAGGGAACGTACGACAAACCTCACAATCTGACACAGATTTGCAGGACCACCTTTCACGCAAACGCAACCGTCATACATCTATCACAAAAGAACAATGCGCAAAATTCAATTCAGAACAGAGATATTCCATTTGCAACAGGATAATCACAGGATCCCCCTACAACATAACGACATCAACAGTCAACCAATCACATGCACCCAGGATACACTTCCCTCAACGATATAATCTACTCACAACCCGTGGTACAAATGCTATTAAAGTTTTCTCAAAAACATTTCTGCGATTTTCATTGGCTCAATTTTACCACGTGACAATATAACACCAAAACACCTCCAAAGCGGAGTTAATAAACCCCGTCTCAGATTCAAGAAACTGCTGAAGGTCCCGGGAAACCCCCGTCAGTCGTAACAAGTCCACGACAAATCACTACACCATGAACTATCAACTATCAACTATCAACACAACAACACCGGACAGCAGCTCATGAAAAGCCAACAACACGACGGCATCATTTCTTACCTTCCCGTGGCAGCTAG
>JAULBU010018989.1:0-20001 GCA_032358235.1 Odonthalia washingtoniensis | reverse complement strand
GTTTGCGGATGCTACGAACCATGAGGTGGAACAAAATTTCACTCGTAATGAGTCAGATGCAGCCATAGACAATTTATTTACAGCATTCATGAAAGTTTGGATGGGCTCCAGTGAAAGGGTTTGTAATGAATATTTGTCTGTTTTAAAATGAAATTCAAATTTTATTGGTACATTTTTTACAACCGTTCATTGTGTGGAAGACGTCATGAGACATATACAGGAGTTGTTTTCAAATGATCTTGAAAGGGATGGCTTCAAACCATCTGAAACACAGACAAAGGAGGGTGTCAGTTTTGGAGTATATTTACGTGATTCAGTGGAAACTTTTAAACGGCAGATACTTTCAACTAACGATGGGGATATTATTTTACACCGTTTAAAAGTAATGTTAGGAGTCATCCCATGAATTCGGATCTAGAAAGGCTGCCGAAGTGGTGAGAGATGAAATTAAGGAGAGCAAGGGTGAAAATGTTTATTGGCGAACGAATGAAAAAAACGGAGAAGAATCGTTTGTTGCACTTTTACAAAAGTACAGTGATAAGTCAGTGACATTTTTGAATGCGTCACATTTTATTTTTTATCCTATTCATTTGAACCTTTTGAATTTCAAGGAATCTGCACGGCGAAATCAAATTGTTGAAAAGAAAACTGTTTTTGCATATCTTCTCGTTAGATATGATAATGCTGATGAGTACGAAGTGGCCCACTCTGAAAAATTTAGTAAGCAATACACATCAGGTAAATCAATCAAACGTCTAGATATGTTGAAAGCCCTTCATGAGAGCGTTGAATTCTCTTTACGTTCTATTACTGACATAGCTGCAGAGGGTTTAGTTTGTGATACAAAAGAATGATTTATCTTAAGAGCCCACATTGTTATTTCTTCTTACATCGCTGATATACCAGAAGCAGAAGATATGGCCAATGTCAAGCAAAAAAATACACCGTTATCCCCTTGTCATCGCTGTGATGTTTGACGAAACTAACTTGGCTCATTCACTACTACGTGTGAACATACTATACGAAGAACAAATCAGATGCTGCGTCGTCTACATCTCTGTGACACAGCTGTTTTGGATAAATTTCATTCCCTGTCTATGCTAACAATTCCACCCGTTCTGTCCACTTTTCCGTTGATTGGTATACATCCGGCCATTGACTTATATTCAATTTTCACAATTGATCCAATGCATAATTTCCAACTTGGCGTTTCCGGAATGATCAAAGAAACTGCAAGTATCATGTTGAAGGACGAAAAGAGTTTCTACTTCAATTAGAAATGCAAATTGTGATCAGAGGTCATTTAAAACAATCCGTAAGTTAGTACTGCGGCTTCTTAACGGTTTTCTTTCTAATGTTGAGAAAATTTCTATTGGGTACGACCTACATATGGACTTCTCAAAGGGAATCATCAATGAAAATCTGTCAGGGACTTTTACTGACAGTGGCATCCTAGGTATGTTAGAAGCATCTGACTTCGACAGAATTGATAGGGTTTCTCCTTTTCTAGGTACAATAATTGACCAGTGTTGTAGGGAAACGACAAAAGCGCCCGTGACAACAGTATTTACTTCATATATTAATCTTCTGAACGGTATAAACTGTCTTGGACGCACGCTTGAGTGGACAGATGAAGATTTGAGAAAGCTACATCGAAGTATACAAGACTTTAAAACTATTTTTTGGAGTGAATTTGAACGTTACCAAAAATCTGACATGGGCACATCGAAGTGTCACTTATTAGATAATTTACGTATTGAATTGAGAAGGACAGGTGGGATTTGTTTTATGAGTGGTAGTTTGTATGAGATGACACACAAATGGGTGAAGGCGGACTATGAAACATCGTCGAAAAGAACTGGTAGTGCGATGTCTGAAACAATGAAAAGAAAAGAGGAACTAATCCTTCAATGTTCAAATGTGTACAATAAATCTATGGGTATAAATTCCAGACGAGGAGTAAATATTGTAATTATTAACTCGAATCCAAGTAGGGTAAATGCCATTCCAGGGGATGGTGATTTCTTAGTTGAAAGTGGGGTTTCTATAACTTTGTATGATTTAGAGACATTGTACCGGGAAATGTATAAGAAACAGAATGTATTGACCAGAATAAATACATTAAAAACATACTTGTCCTATTTTGGGGGATGTTTGGAAAAAGAAGGAGTGCTAATTCTAATCAATCTTCTTCGAGAACGTTTGGGTGAGAAAGGATATAGTTTACCAGAATTCAGGATCGTCAAAATGGTTGTTCCAAGTTCTACATTCGTATCTGGATACAATGTTTCATTTCTGAATGGGATAGATAGTGGTTCGAATGAAGTCTTCATTCCAAAATCAACATTACGAATGTCTCAAAGAGTGGTGGTGAAGAAGAAATTTTATCGGTCGGAAGATCCTCGTCTGGATTGTGTAATGATTGAGGCTGAAGTTGATGATGATATACCTGTTCCAGATGGATATATGAGAATATGGTTTGCAAAAGTGTTGTCTTTTATACGTATTAGGAGTGATGGATCATGTAAACATCACCGTAAAAACAAATGTGATGATTTTGAAAGACCAATGGATAATGAACTATGAATTATACAGATTTTCGAAGTGGTACCATCAAAAAAGATATATGTTGACGAAGTGGATGTAGTGTTGAGCTGTATAAGGCTGCAGTGGAAAAGAACAGAAGGAGAAACAGGAAAAAGGGTCCCGCAAAGGTTTTTGGTCTTGTACCCATAGACGCTATCAGAGGAAAAGTGAACGTAGTTCCCGCGGGTACGGAAATGAATGTCATTTTCAACAAAGTGAAGAGAAAGGTTGAATATGATAAGCTGAGAAACCTTGAGACTGAATTGGCAGCAAATATTTTCTATGACAATCGATTTCATAAATCACGTGGTGAATTGTATGAAAATAAACAAGATGACATGATTCAGAAATAGTATAGTTAGTTGTATTCTTCAATCTGATTTACCGCGACCTTTGATGAAGAAATACTTTTCTATTACTTCTTCTCGGAAAAATTCGTTCATTCACATAATCATATTCGTCATCACTTCTGTTCATCGTTCGTTTCTTTTTAAATTCTCCCTCTTTTTCACTACCTTTTAGAACTTCTCGTCCTTTTACGTTCTTCTCTCCTCTGACACTACCAGTAGTTTTATCCCTATTCCTTTAATCCGATGTGTCTATATCTTCTTCTAAAATCTCAATCAATTCTAGTTCGGTCAACGTTGTAGTTACTTTTCCTCGTTTGTTTATATATATTTCCTCTCTCATCATCACCAGATGACGATTCAATCGTTACGTCCAAATAATTATCTCCACCTTCATGTACTTTTTCTTCCTCATTGATTTAAATCAATACATCAATCAGATCCTCAGATCTAAAAAACTTTGTCGTTCGCCTCTCCTTTCGGCCCCCTTCGTTGTGTCTGTCGTTCCTTTCGTGTACCGCGTTCCCTTCCTCTTATTCTTGATTTTTCTTCCTTTCTATTCCCTTTTCGTAGATATAAAGATATGTACACGTGATAACACGTGCTGACAATTGGGTATCCACTCTTGTCTTTACACACGTAATACCGACTTCCACACTATTTAGTGTGTCTGCAACCAACCCTGATTCGCGGTTAGTGGCTGATCTCCGTTGATGCAGCCGTGCTACGAAGACCGGTCTTTAGCCTGATTCTGCGCGATTTTTGGCTCGATGACCTCTTCCTCTATACCTGGATCGGGTAGTCGGTGCAATTACCTGTTTGTCACTCTCGCGATTTGTTGTTTCTTTTATTAATCTGTTGTTTTCTTTTTCTTTTCTCCCCAATTGCGCGTCACGGTATGTATTTTTACATGGAAGTGATTCTGCACATTGTGTGTTACACGTGTAGGGTCACTGTTCTAATTTGAAGGTCACACGTGTCGGGGTCTCTAAATACTGTGTCTAGTTTGGGAAATAGAATAACTCAATGTGTAAATGATACAGAGAATGAAATCGGTCTACTGTAAAGGTAATTGTGCCAAGTCACTTATGTGACACATGTCGTGTCATGATACTCCAACGGTGGCCTGCTATAACGTGGTCTTTTATGTTGAATGTGTAGGTTCCCCCTCTTGACATGTCAAAATTCGTGCATGCGGCCATAGTGTGTTATACATCGTTCATGTTTCCATTCTTCCGGTTTTCCTCCCATGACTTTTTCTTGCAAACAAACGAGCGCATGCGGTTCTCGACATAATGTTTTTCTTCCTCATCAAACACCTACGTCAATGTACTGTATCCATGTATGCCATTCGTTGATTCCTTTTTAATCCTTACCTTGTTCGTGACATTATGCAGAATTACACAAGCTTGTCCAAGATAAACAAAGCTAACTTCTTCGTCATTTCAGAAGTGAATTCCTTCATAACCTTCCGTACTGTATTTTGACTTTCATGATATATGAACTCATTCGGTTTCTCTTCATTTTAGTGCTTTCAATGAATATTGACCACGGTGGATTCGTTCCATCCACAATGAAGTATAGAAAATATCACGTGATACCAGAATATTTCACAGTACATCCCTTATCTAGGTAAAGGGTAAAATCCGTACCGAATATTTTGCGTAGCAAAGGTGAACATTTTAACGGCTTAACGTCTCCACGCCCCACATTGGGCGGACTATACCAACTCCAGAAATACTTGTCCATACCAAGCCAATATTTAAAGTTTTTTGAATTTTTCTTCCCTTCAATCTTGAAATCTTTTCGGCTATCACATGTTCCAGGTGCAGATGTTACTTTAAAACAAGCAAGATATCTAATTGAACCAGGAAAACATTTTTGACCAAAAGAAATTTTTATGTTCTCCTTCTCCATATCGATCGGTCTACAGTTCAAGAAATGCTTCCCATATAAGTCGCTAACGGTCCTATAAAATTGGATGACATAGTAACGAACGTCTTTTATTTCCAGTTTGGTATATTCACCGAGAACAGCTTCGTAACGTCAAAATCGTATTTCTGCTGGTGCACATAGAATCCACATCTTTTATGACGATGTACTCCCATTATTCGTTATGGTAGAAGGCCCCCATGTGTCTGGTCTACTGTTCATAAAGTCAGTCTCCATTTTGTTGAACAATTATTTCGACACTTTGAACATGTTCTGAAAAGTTCAATCGGTACACACGTCCCTGCTAAATATGTAATTGACCATTCTCTTCGACGTATAGGAACAGTCACATTCCATAGTATGTTCCAAAGCGGTGTCACCGTGTATCTCCGACTCACGATATTCTTTATCTTGAATTTGGTTCAATACCTTTTTCAGTAATTGTTCCTGTTACAGTTGCAGTCAAATTATGACGTTAATTATTTTCTGTTTCCAGTTGTATTTCTTGTGTACTGCTTTAGCATCAACTTTAGCCAGTCCACTTTCAACGTAAGCTTTTGACTCCACATCTAAATCTCTATTTGAAGACATTTCGCTCATTTTGAAGCCAATTTTTTGTTACTGTTCCCTTCTCCCTGCAAAAAACATCTTTCAACATTTAACAGAAATGAAAGCAAGCTCCACGCTATCAAAACTACTTTCCATTCTTTCACCCAAAACAGCAATGTATTCTTCACGCCCAATCAAATTCCATACATTTTTTATAATCATTTGCAGGTACTGTACATACTTCATCGTCTACCTTATACTCTACACATTTTCACTGTCATCGCAATGAAATTCCACTTTGCATTTCTATGTATTCTACGTTACATGTATTTTCTTTCCGTCGTTCCATCGTATCCGTCCGAAAGTACAGTACATAACCTGAACCGTGATTGGAGATAATATTTCAAAACATAAACATTTCGTTTCTGTACTAGTGCTTTTCGGGCGTTTTAAAGTGTTTAAAATACAAAAAACCAATTATTTCCCTTTTTAAGGCACACTGTATGTCATTCCGATTACAAAAAAACAAAATTTCCAAAACATTCACCCCGATAACTAGAGATGTTCTTAAAGTAGGAACCGGAATCATTTTATAAAGTCATATTCGTAAATTTTTACTGGACCTCAAGCTGTGGATTCAGCTTAAAGTAAACAAGTGATTGTACTATTACTAGTGTAAGCAGCTTGTTGTCTTGGTTATACATACAACGACAGAATGCATGCGGTTTTCAAAAATAAGAAGAATCGCCTATACTACAAAAAGTTTTGAAATGTGAACCTATTTTTCCGATTTCTGGTCACCAGTAATTGATATTAGTATCGAACTGTATGCTGTAAAGTAACCAGCAAAGTCTAGGGCGATGTACAATCAGCGCCTGTGCTTAGATTCGGACACGTGTATGTGTATGTGTGGGTGGGTGTGATGTATATGTGAGTTGTTCTGTAGCGGTGCGATGTATTCGTCAGGGTAGCGTGGTTATGGGCATGGTGGGGTGTCAGAGTAAGGTAGCCAGCAGTGGTGTCAGCTTGTTACAGTAACATGTTGATAATGAGACAGTAGTTACATTGACATAGTAGTGTGTACGTGTGCTATGAGGACTTCGATAGTAACAGCGATGCAGATAAAGTGAATGTGGACGTTCGTCGATATGGACGATGGAAGGATGATAGCAGGTTTCAGTGACTTCGATAAATACAATAAACAGTGTTTATTTAAAAGTAAAAGTTTAAGTAGGGAGAGAGAAAATGGTGACAGGGAAAGGTGCAAATGGTATTCTTATAAGAATAAGAATGCCAAGAACGAATCCCAGACAGTAGATCGTTTGGAAAGTTAGCATTGATTGAGATCGTCGTAATGGGCGCCACTTATGTCTTCGCAGGCCCGACCTAGTGTCGTCGGTGTACTTTCGGAGTGAGATGTGCTGGGTGTCAGATATTGTAATCATCTGACCATTTATGTGTCTATCTAACCTATTCAATTACCTTTTGAAGTGAACTTGGACCGTTGTCTTTCTATTTTACTTTATCCGTATGAACGACTGTTCTTATATAGAGAATTTTGACAAAATATAAAAGGTACCTAATAACGAATCAATTAATTTTTTTCTTGTGTCGGTTACAATATACCTATTATCTTAGTTATTTTAAACGGATAATCACTACGGATGTTTCCATTTTGGGCTTACAGTATACTTTTATCCTATTTCGTTAAACGGATACTTATTACTTATGTTTCAATTTTGGGTTAGATTAAATTATTTTATCTTATTTCATGTAACGGATACTTACATATTGCCGCTCTTTTCTAACCAAATTCCTTCTCCGAATTTTTGGTTTCAAAGACATCATTCTGTTCTAAACTTGTTTTACCATTAAAAATTGTTAATTGTAGAACCTCCGTTAGAACATTGTCCTTCTTCGTCAATGGATCAGACAGATTGGCTTGAACCGGAATCCACGTGATTTTGTGCACTGCAGAAGTTTGAAATTCAAACCGGATGCAGCTTACACCACTACTTAGAGACCGATAAATTGAGTTTATTTGTGTAGACAGAGATGAAAAATGGTCCTTGGAATAGACTCACAACTGTAGTTTGATATATACATTAAATAATTTAGAATATGCTTGTTATACAATTTTACCGTCATCAATATCTTCTGCCGCTGCTAACAGTTTTGCAACAGGGACAGATTTTACTGATCGTTTGCTTTTGTGTGATAACTACTAGAAAATATGATATATATTGTCCTTTCTTAAACAACCAACCAGTAGCCCTACTACTACACCAAGTTGACCTACGTCATCACTCTTGGATGAATCAGGAAACAATAATATACTGACATTTTGTTTGACTGTTTCAGTTTGGTTGTGGGTAGCAAATAGTAGTATCAATTTTATTCAATTGACGGAGTATGCTGAGTTGCTCTTTGGTGATAGATACAGTTATATTATAACCGTTATTTACAACATAAATTACCTGATAGGCTAACAGGTGATTTATGTTGTAAATAACTGCTGTAGTATGAGCACAAGGGAGATGAAGATGTCCTAATCTAACCCGCAGAGAAGTTGACTGACGTGAAAGATGGTTTTTCAATGTTGTTGATAATATCATCGGGTTATTTGCGCCTCATACGTGATATTTGAGGTTCCGCAATTAAATCTAACTTGTTAGTTATATCAATTGTTATTGACATATCCTCGTTTTGGGATATGTTTAAACCAAATATCGTAGACTACCAGGACCTTTCTTAACAGTTACCAGCTTAAAATTTCTGTAAGATCTTGGCTTCCCGTTTGGATTGTCGTAAATGAAGATTAGTTTACTATTAATGATTTAGAGATGGCAAAATGTCCCATAAATTCCCCGTTATTGGCCGAATGTCCCTTTTTACGCGAGACCGGTACCTCATCTGCAGGTTGGCAGACTTGGTCAGTGGTGGAAGAAACGTTATGTTAAAGGTCCTTATTTATTTTCATACGATCAAGGTGTTGAAAGACTTCATAATGGAAAATTTAATTTGTTCCGCCACAGTTGATCGTCTTCAAAACTTGTTTAGCATAGTCATTCGCGAGTATTCCCTAAATAAGAATGCTGACGGGACGAGGCCATAGGGTCCAGATGTATCGTTGAGCGGTTTTCCCCATACTGCTAAGACCGAGTCAAAGTTGACTTCGGATTTTGCAGCATGAATTTTCTCACGGTAGTGCGTATCGGTTCCTAGTAGTGCTCGAAAATTGAAACTCTGTTTTGAGCTTCAATTCCAGTCTTCTCCACAGTAATATCATCAATTGAAGCCAGTATTAGAAAGGAATCGCCAAAGTTTGAATTCTGATCTACAATTTTACTGTTCAGCAGGACAGTGTAGATCAGGGTCTAATTGCGTATCAGAGAACCCCACACGGTTTGTGTTTCCATATTATTGAGTTGCAGTGCTGAAATGAAGTGGGTTATTTCGTCGATGGTGTGAAAAAATTCGTGTTTTCGCTTGTTGATTGTTATGTAAAAACGTCCATAAATGTACATTCATTGAATCGTGCGGAGTCAGAGGCGAAGGAGACTCTGAATCGCAGCGACGAGGATTAGATGCATTGGTAGGGGTCGTATCGCGAGCTGATATCGTCTAAGATTATCAATTTTTCAGCGTCTGTGGTTGATGGAGGTGTACGTTTTAAGAGGTTGAATAATTGTATCGTGTGAAGTGGAAGAATTGGAGATGTAGCCTATTGAGTGCACATGCAGTGAATGTGATAGTGACTGATTCTATTGGGTGAATCAATTTGTGGAGATGGGAAACTTACTTCAAAAAAGGGGAAGATATCGTTCTTCCAAATAGTAGGTCTTTCCATTTGAATTGAATTGGCGTACCCTGGCCAACCAATTATGACCGTTGTCAATCATAAGGCGGTACATATTTAAGATTTCACGTCTGATAAGGGACAGAACATCTACATAAACGAATTCCAATTGTACCAAAATATCACCAATTAGAGATGAGGTTCGTAACGTGAAATGGACGGATTCCATTGGTTTTAATGTATTATTACCGAATCAGAATAGAAGTGGCAAATAGTTGAAGATTAAATGTTGAATATTGAAATAGGTATTGATCATAATCAAAGTGCGTTTACCTATGAAACTTATCGGAGAGCCAGAGTCCACGCAAAACGCTGGAAAAAATCGATATCCTTCATTGCATCGTTTTTTAAAGTTGCGATATCGCTGCAGACTAAGATGGAAGCAGATGAAGATGATGAGTAATTAGTTACTCTTTTTTATCGTCGTATGGAGGCATCTAGATTTAGAATTCTGTTGAGTCCATGAACTGGTTGATGTAAAACGGACGAAAGATATGTGCGAAGTGGCAATATTAGCTTCCAAGTTGCCGTTACTCACCAGATATTCATTATTATCGTCTCGGAAGTCAGTGGTCAGTTCCATGATATTTTACATTTGATTAGTGAATAGAGTGGAAGCCTCGGTTTCAACCTAGTGCTGTTCATATTCACTATGTAAAATTGTTTACTGTCCAAATTGTAGATCTGGCATTCACTGACAAAGTCGGCAAGGAAACAAATTGAGTTCTAGATATTCTTCAATCGCTAATTAACGTGCGTTTGTATTGAGAAGACTTTGCACCGGAATCGAAGACCGGGACACAAAACCGCATCGCTAATAATTCGGCTTAGTTGTTTAGTAACGATTATAGGTTGATCTACGCGGGTTTTAGGAGTTTTGTTTGTTGTAAGAAGAGATTATGTTGTTTCGTTGGTATTTTCACGGTTGGATATTGAACTTATTTGAAGGAAAGTATCTGCTGTTGTTATTATTGTAAGTAGGGCCGTTGAATTGTTGTGGAGAATGATGAACATACTATCCAAAAAGTGTCATGCTGATTGAATCGGACATATAATAATTAGGTTCGTTTCTTTTCCTATATGATCGAATGGGCTAACTCTCTTTTGAATGACTGATAGGTATGATTAACTGAAAGTTCATTCACTCGTGTACATTTCGCTCAGTAGAAAAACTGGCCACAGTTGATAAGAAATTCCGTTTGTAGGTATCGTTCCTAAATAATGGCATGTAATGAGGGTTGAGTTTGCGAATAAATGTAACCATATTTGATAATCTTTTGAATCATCAATAATTTTATGTTCTGTCATGAATGAGGTCAGGTGGATGTTGTGAAGTCTACGCTGCACTTTTTTGTTTATCTTTAGTATCATATTGTTTAGCCAACCATGTACGTAATCATGGAGAAGGAAATTCCCTCATGATAATGATGGTTATTTTGAAAGAACTTTCTTTATGGATCGGTTATGTTCCCGATGAATAGGGACTGATTTTTGTCCCTAAGATCAAGTTTTGAAGTGAGAAAACGGTATTAGAGTAGCGTGTTACTTATGATTTTATTCAATGCCCTTGAGAATGGGCGATATTTGAATTGGGTTGTGAGGGTCTGGCATATCTGACCAGAGTTGAGGATTTGAACCAGGTGCAGTGTATTGTATTATTTATCTGAGTTTGGTAGAGATGAATTGTTGACTTTCGCCGCTGGCCGAGGTGGATTATTATTATTTATCCCAGGGTTGCTGCTTCCCCTTTGACCTTGGGGATGGTGCTGTTGGGATGCCTTCATGTGATTGATGTTTGGGCTCGATGATTCTAATTGATTATCAAGTGTAGTTGGAGTATGGCTGATGGACGCAGTGACAATCTCCGGTGATGAAATGTCTTGGGTGAGTCTGGTTGCGCCTGGGGAATTTGGGTCCATGTTGATTCTAATGACCAAGGCGGCAGGAATTGGATAGATAGGGGTTGTTAGTTTGAAAACATTGTATTCAGCTGAAGGAATGTAGTTATGATGGTGTATAAAATTTAGTCGCTTCTGTTAGTGCTAATTCATAACCAAAGTTGTAAATGTAGCTGGGCATTTCCCATGTCAGTGATTCCGAGGTTCATTTGTGGTATTTTAACAAAAAATATATGCTCAGTGTCATATAAGTCAGCCACGTACTTGAGTAGTCTTCCCGAAAGTAGGTACATACAGAAGTATTCGTCACCAAAGAGTGAAGAGGCTCTCGGGAGCGCATCTAGTAGTAATGTTGACCCTTTCTTTGCGGTCTGTTTTAAAAAGTATAGTACAGTTTTATATGATGCGTTACTAGTTGTGGATGTCATGTAACATTTTTTCTAAGATGACCTCCAATGGTGCACTCATGCTTTTGGCGAGTAATTGCATGTGGCGGTAGATTATATCTGTTGGAAAGAGTTGATTTTGATCTGTTGAAGGGTGTTTTCCGTCGGATGGTATTGTACTTTGGATAGGTCGCAGCGGAATGGGTGATGGTCTCTGCTATGGCTGGAAGTCATCGTCGGTAGCCATCGTGCTGAATTTGTGAATTCTGAAGATGTGTCTCAATTTGAGGTGAGATGTGTAATTGGGATGTTTTAGTAGTATTAGGGTGTTGTTGTTTGATCAAAATTTGATCAAAATTTGATTGTGATTCTGATTTTTCGATTACCACGTGTAGGTTGTTACTAGCAGCACAGAATACGGATTGTCGAGCTGCATGCCAGAAAGAAACGGACAAAGATTAAGGATATGTACAATCAGCGCCAGGTTTAGCCTCGGCCAAATGCAGGTGTATTTGTGGGTGGTTTGTTGCGGTGCGAAGTTTTTGTCAGGGTTGCCCTCTCTTGGGTATGGTGTGTAAAAGAGTGCAGGGGGGTGCAGTAAAATGAGATTATATGAAAAAAAAATATATATTCTAATTTTTGAAATATTTCTAACCTTTTAATTTTTGAAGAAAAATTTCAAAAATGTTCAGTATTTATTTTCGGAGGTGAGAAACTAATAAACGGTGTAATAATATTTTTGCATGTCATACAATATTCGAATTCGAATGAATTTTCGTCCTGCCCAAGACCGTAATTGTCCTAATGTGCCTTCAAGTCTAGAGAAAAACTTGTGCTGTATTCTCCGGCCATCCAAGTTCACTGTAGAGTGAACATGCATCTGCACTGGGAACAGTAAAAAATACGTACAGTCGATTCCACAGCTTCATTAAATTTTTCCCTATACTTTTTTAAAGCATTTTCAAACCCCAGTACTTTAGGATGATATGACTCAAGCCTCTGATTACCCTCCGAAGTCAACCACCTCTTGTGAAACATCTTCACGTCACACAGAATAGGTGGCCACTTTACCAATAACTCCAGCTCCCTACCCCCCAACAACATGGATTGAAAAATTTCTCCTTCCAACTCCAGAAGGGAGAAGAATTGCCACAGTTACCCACTTTGTACTTGTTCCGGGGTCGATCCATTCAGAAATTAAATGTAACGGTTGGTAAAGTCGTCTAGTGCAACCTTTCTTTAGATCTTCGTCGTCTGTACCTGAATCGTCACTTATGGCAGATCTAGGATGGGAAACACAGAGTTTTTTCGAAGTAGTCCCAGTCGCTGTGCACTTATTAGCAAGGACAAAAGGACCACCACCTGAGCAGTAGGTTAGGATATATCGTGCACACGTGTTGAAAGAATAATTTCAAACAAATTAAATGAAATTGAACTTACCGCCATCAGCATATTCATGCTTGAGTTTGTTGACCTTCGTCCTGGAGTTGTCCAGTGTGTGTTGCATGAATATCGGGTCCGACTCCCAAATTGATTTCGGGTTCTCTTCAAGTTCGATCTCTCCGGCAATAGTGTTTTTTCGAAGAAGAGAGACCGCCCTCGACGATTCGGTTGATTTTTCTGACATGGTGGGGTAAGTTAGGAGTGGTAGGATTAAGAAATGCATTGAAAGTTGAAGTTTGTGGCATAATTATATATACACTTCACTACAACCGTTCTGAAATAGAAAGGTCTTCGCCAATATGACAAATTATTTGATCTTTGATAGAACTAAACTCTTTTGTTTTAATGTATCAAGGTTCATATTTTTCAATTTTCACCGATAATGAATACAAAACGTATTTGATTTATATCTAAATTAAGGTTAATATAAAATTATAATTATTGTAACGAACTGAAACAGTTCTTTTTCATTTAAAATTAGAATTGTACTGTAGGTTATGGACTTTACAAGATTTTATTGTGAAATTCCAAGACACAGACTACTACATTAATTGTTATAAAATTATAACATAGAATATTCTTTATTTGTGATTTATTTTGCAGAATGGTTGTGGCTTCTTTCAGGAGGGACTAACAATAAAATTCAAGTTTTGAATAGGGCATTTATTCCTTGCTGTTACGTATGAAGTAAATGAAAGTTTTACTGTATAACTGACAGAATGAATTCAATTTAACCCTTTAAGGACTAAAATTTTAGAGAAGTTATAGTCTCTCTAAGGAGAGAAGTGTGTAATGGTGATTGGTGGAATATATTGGTGTATGTCGAAAAAATGACAGTCAATCCGGAATGAGCCAATAAGAAAAAAATATTTCTTAGAGAGACTATAGTATAACTTGTAAATGTAAATTTTTGATTGGGTTAGAAAGTGTAATATATGTACCTAGTCCAATAGAAGGAAAAATAGTGTAACGGGGAGAAAAGAAATGTTTTCCATGCACATGTAGGGTGACTGTTCCCGTTGCGACGGTGAAGTTTTTTTGCAATAAAAGCAAAGGTGTTCTTCTGTGCCGTTCCAAAAAATACAAATGGACACACTTCCTTCTTGAGCGGCCTCTCCATCATTTCCATCTTTACTATTATTTGACTCTTACGTATTACATGTTTCGCAATCAACATGTTCACTTGCATTATTATTGTTTCCATTCTCCACCTCTTCTGCGTCGTCCGGTTCACTACCAGACTTCTTCATTGATGTTTCCTCACATTTCGGTTTCATTCTTGTTTCACTTTTTGTCCAAAATGGCGCTGAAAAATGTTTTCACAAAAAAAAGAAAATCCCCTCCACGCTCCTCTTTACTATACTAAAAATTTACATGCCATCCCATCAATTGTCTTCTTCAGTAGAATTCCTCGCAAAATTCGATTGCCATTAATGCCTTTTCATGATAATTTTCTTCATCACAGTTAATCAATCAACATTGATTTGCATATTATCATCCCCTTATGAAATGAGGTGTTTTCCACTTTTATTAATAATTCTATGAAGATTTTTATCATATCTCCATTTTTCGCCCTTAAAGAGTCTATAGTCTCTCTACGCAATTTTAGTCCTTAAAGAGTTAAATGCATATATTTCATATAAACGGTTAAAACGATTAAGATGTAATATGTTTGCACGTACCAAGCGATACTAATATTCTGGTCGTTACTACCGATTAAACAATCGACATTCTGGTTCGCAGAAAAATTCGAATTTTTTGATTTGTGGTCGGCGAATTTCTAATGTAATAATAATTTAGAAACTCTTCCAAATTTCTAATCTGAAACCAATTCTTCATAGAAAATCTGGAGTACTTATAAAATTAAAATACAATTACTACGAAATTCGGCAATATGAAACGGCGAAATTCCCGAAATTCACGAAAGTTCGCCATTGTAGTTCGCCGAATTTTGGCTGAAGAAATATTTAAAAAATATTTTCAAACGGGAATTTCCATACGTTTAGTAAACTGAATTGGTTATTCGCAGGAATATCTAAAATTTAATCAAATTTTGAACCGAAATTCGCCGAACCCATTTTTTCAAGCTTCAAGAATTCGAATTTTTGAACACTTTACCAAGCTGAACAGTGATATTTCTCCTTTTTTACGACAGAAAAAACAATTAAATAGTGTACTGTCGGACATTAATTTAGAAATATATGACCGACAGTACAACTATGATTCGAAGGGACTTTCATCGAAAACTGAAACTGTTACGTGATGTGGATTTTAATCAATTTGAGCTTAACCTGACTTGTACAATATATTATTAATGAATAGTTTTCAATATTCTCATGAGTACGGAATCATTTTTCCACTGCTAATTTTCAAAAAAAGTGGAAACGTAACGCCCTATACCATCATGTATAATGTCAACTATCAAAGATAATATTTGTAACGCGATCAAAAAATTTAATCGCTCTTTTAGTAAAGAGGTTACAAGAACAATTCTGTATATTTTTTATGAAATGTTTTATTAACTTATAAGAAAATAAAACAAGTACGATTTCATTTCAAAAGAAGATCTTTTCACATATTTGTCTGAACTTATAGATTCGTTACAGTACAAACGGAATAACTAGAATTTTAATTTACTAAAAGTTTCATAGCAACTAGTAAATACGAAGAGTCGTTTTAATTATACTTCAAGAGGGGAAATTTTGGTGTAATAAAAATAAATCATCGTACAAAAACATGTACCTAAATCAAAAATGGATGAGTCTGGGAAATATCTGCTTGTTGTTTCGGCATCCACTATGCTGCTTTCACAAGATACATTTGTCATTCTATCCGGTCTGTACTTTTCTCTCGAAGAAGATGGAGAAACAAATTCGTCTCTTATTCACAGGCGATACAGGGAAATTTTTGTAATCACTCCATAAGTAACGGCAATTGTTTGGAAGCAACTTACAGTTACAACTTTAAAATCCTCATCCCCTGTACACCTATTGTGGGCTCCATATTTTTTGAAAAATTACAGTACGGAATCTGTTAATTTATTTTTGTGGAACTGTAACGAAAAAAATTTCAGAAATGGTCGTGGTATTTTGTAAAACAGATTTCGAATCTAAATGAAGTACATTTTGTCCCTTTCGTAGTTACATATATGAGTTCTTCACGTCTTTCTTACTACGGTTTCTAATCTTTTTAAGATTTTGTGGAACTCTCGGCACGACGGAGAAAATATAATGGAGAACGTATATTGAAACGTGTATACACGTTTCAGTTGATGGTGCTGATTGCCCGATAAATGACCCAATACAGCTCAATCGGAATTGGTACTCTCACAACTTTCATGAGCCAGGTGTCCACTACGAAATTGGACTGTATACTGTCAGTGGGATCATTGCGTGGGCTAGCGGAACGGTTATGTGTGGAAAATATCCTGACGTGTCTATTTTTAAACTTCAAATGGTGAGACAATTAGATCCGGAAGAGTGTGTCATAGCAGACAGTGGATACCCACATCCCAGGTGTACCACGACGAGGACAGTCGACGGAAGTTAAAAAGATTTTTACCGAAAAATTCGTGCACGGAACGAGACAGTAAATGAATGGTTGAAAATTTTCAATTCAATTCGTTCTATCTTTTGCCATAATGTATGATTCCACGGGTTTGTATTCCATGCTGTGGTACAATTGACAGCATTAATGTTCACTACCAGTGATCCTCTCTTTCGAATTTCACAATAAAAATTTACCCACCGAGAGTCTGTGTTACACAAATTTATTTTTTATTAGGAAGTTATGTATTTGTACTATTTTTATATTCTGTAGTATTCGATTTTACCTCACCCCGAGGAGATAGCAGTAGTATCAGTCTAGCGCAGTAACGTGTTGAAAAATTGTACAGTATCTACATGCCACAGTAGGGTGTACTACGAGGACTTGGATAGTAATGACTATGCAAGTAAAGTGAAGGCGCATGATAATCGATGTGGACGACCCCATGATGATAACAGATTTTTGTTAGGAATCAACAAAAGCGGACGAGGTGACTTCGATGTCAAAATCTGAGAATAGATTTGAGCGATAAATTTGTGTGGTTGAAATATATATATATTAGATTGAAAGAATGGATGACGATTATTTATCATCATGGGATGATGGACAATATTTCGAGTCTGAAGGTTCAACCTACTACTGCCTAACCATTCGAGCTACGAGAAATAAGTGGGGTTATCGTAAGTTGGTGTCACTGTCTCTGGTATTTTATTAGTTTGTAAAGTAAAATGTGATTCTGGTTATCCGTGGTCCTTTGACAGGCGTGATGACTCAATATCCTGATGCGGCTACTCGTAGTCAGGGATTGTCCGAGTCAAAGCCACAGGTCGTGTTCTCCTTCAGCGCTTGGTTTCGCTGCTGAAACGATTTGTCATCGTTATGGCGCGTGAGAATCGCAATCGCTTCTGACACAGTTGATTACTGCGCTCAGGGCTTGTTGGGGCCGAGTCTCCTCTTCTCCTCGTATTGACTGTTAGGTACAATTTTTGTTTTGAATGTTGGTTCTGAGTTTTTTGTTAATGTCTACCTTTCTTGATTAAATGCATCGTCCTGGTTAAAATGATATATATATACTACTTTTGAGGCCAACCTACGTGATAGTAACACATATAATGTATTACTGGTAAAAATCGAGGATGAGATACTAATTCGTTCAATTTACCATTCTAGTCCTATCGCTTGTCGGGTCGCACGTGTCGCTTCGTATTTCAGATCATTCTATTCAGTTTCGCCAGTCTGTCAAAGTGTAATCCTCTGGCCCTCGTGGCACTGTAAGGGTGCTTCATAATTTTGAGTAGGTGTCGGTCTTGTTGTTCTAATACAGTGCAGTACATTCTTTTTGCTCTCATTTACATTGGATAAATGCATTTGGGTATTTTAGTAGGCCTCTATCGTCCTGCTAGTTCTGGTAATAACAGTACTCAACTTGTCCTGTTACACGAATGGCAGTTAGCGTTTCGTGTATCCTCTGTGGTTGACGGTCTGTACCATTTTGACTGTTAAGCACTCTTTGGTCTATACCATTCGTGTGCATTCCGTTTTCTCGTTCATGTTTTACTCTCCTCAGATTACTTCGCCCATAATCATCTTCCGTCCGCATTGCGTCTTCGTACTACCTTCAGTTCCATAGTAGAATTTTTACCTGCGTCCTTACGCACATTCACTTATCATGTAGATATCCCTTCTTCAGGGTTTATCATCATATCATCATTATCACCGTCATCATCGATTCGTCATGTATAATGCAGTTATAACTTCATCAACATAGTCAGGATCTTTATCGACGTCATCCTCTACGTCGTCGTCTTTATCGCCATTACCGTTATTGTCGTTAACATCATCAATGACATCATGTTCATCAACATCTGTGATCATAATCCCTATATTCAACTCTATGGTGGTAAAGAGAATTATCAGTATCATCTTCTTCATCGTCATGTACGTCATGGTCAACATCACCGTGAGCATCATTATGTATAATAGTCAATACATATTGACAAATATGATCAACCATGAAAATTCTGTGGTGATGATCACGTTGGAAGTGTTGATCACCAAATATGTAGGAGACGATTTAGATGATGATAAATGAGATTCGATGAGAATATACTTGATAAAAGGATAAGGAAGAAGATGATTATTTCAAAATAGTAGGTGGAAGAAGAAATAGATGAGCACGGTATTAATTCTAACAGAGTTTGACAGTAACTTAAGCATAATGCATATACAGGATAAGAATAGTTACGATTGAGAACGATAGTATGGACATGATTACAATTCTGTTCTCTGGTTAAATAACTAGACGACACCACGTGCACCAATATAAAGTTTTCGATGAAATAAAGTTGAACTTGGGTACTGGAATGAATACCACATTTGAGTCTATCTGAAGAATGAAATTAAGGCGATATAGACATTAAAAACAAAAGCAGACCCCTAGCTTTTACCAACCCAAAATAAAGTGAGAGATCGGCTCAACGTCGAGAGGAAACTCGGACCGAAACACGCATTAAGTTGATTGAGAGCCAACTTTAGAATATAGTTGATTCCCACACGTCTGTAGTGTGCCTGATCCTCACAGCTACTAACCGAATTGAGGGGATAATATTTTAGCCTGCAGACTCGAAGTCCATAAAGGTACATAACTATATCAGTATTAAGTACACCCCGTAACTGTAGCGAATCCGGTTATCAGACCTAGACTTACAGAAGACACACTTAACTTTTCTTTTGAATTCGAGAATACCTACGTACTAAGTGATGCTTTTGGCTAACCGCGAATCAACATTAGATAACTACAATAAACAGTGTTTATTTATGGGAAAATGTTGACAGACTATCGAAACATTTTTTAATGTATTTTCATATCTTGAAAGGTACTCAATCGTTGGTTAGTGCTTCCATCACCGCTATCTTCGCCTCTTTTCCAGATAAGACATCACATGTATATATAGAATGATCAGAATAGTTCTTTGTGGTAGATGTGGGAAGAATGATATCCACGCATTCTGCCTTAAATTTCATCTTATAGATTAATTTTTGTAAAGAGTCCGATTTATCCTGCCATAGATTTATCGATGAACAAAGCTGCTTCCATAGAAGTTTAGAAGAATCCAATTTGTAGTGCAATGTAGTTCCAGAAAATAAGGGAGGAAAACGGAACTAAGGGTGTTCAGAGTCCTCGTTCTACGGTGGCTCGTGTGGGTAGTGAACTCCATGGAAAAGGGGAGGTAGGATGCTTCTGAGTATGTAGGTGGATAGAGTCCTGAAGCGTGTAAGGTTATGATATAGTTGAAAGACGGCGTTGGTCCGATGGTAGTAAGATACCCGTCGAAATGGATGGCGCGATGTTCCGAGACCTACTCCGTGGGGAGGGAGACGGTCGGAGCGGTTACTAAATTTGACGCAGCTAAAGATCGCCGGTTAGTATTCACGCTTGAAAAGGGGAGGAGTGG
>JAULBU010018978.1:0-20016 GCA_032358235.1 Odonthalia washingtoniensis | reverse complement strand
AGGGAGCTACTGGGATAGAAGGAACATTTAGCATAGGGAACCTAGAGGACAAAATGGAGGATCCATTCATTGGTAGTGATAACTTTGGACCACGAAAGTTCGAACATAAATGTATAAAGATACGAGACCTCGACACCTTTGTCGCGAAATTCCAGTGCCGCTCGGAATTGCTGACAGTGTAAGCCGATCGATACTCGCAGACAGGTTCTTCACCCAAATACACTACGTGTACATGAAACCAAAAAAGAAAAACGAGAACCAGAACGAATGAATACTTCAGAATATTCTACGATAAATGTTGTTTCGAATGGAAGTCACATTCTCGTTTCATTTCATCTGTTGAATATAAATGCGCAGATACCCCACACTCATTCATCTAATTTGTGTATGGAAATGTGAATGGTGAATCCATAAATCTTTCATTCCCAGAATGGAAAAGTGGATCAGTACTGCTGGTTATGATGTCTGCATGGGTTGTATGAGGAAATAATAACTATGTTAATCCCATATATCATCATATGATATGATGCTATACGGGATTCATATATATATATTGTCCAATGCTACCCGAAGGAGGCAAACTGACGGGTGCTATGACGATGTACAATCAGCGTCAGGAAGAATCTCGCGTCAGACAGACAGTATTTTAAAGAAGTATGAGTTGGTAGGTGTCAAGTAGATTGTAGGAACGTAGTAGATGAGTGAAAATAGGAGGCCTACAGTGCTAGATGCATATACAGAAGACTGAGATACTGTAGTTTCGGTGTTGGAGACGATGTAAGCAATGGGTGACAGAGAAGGAGCACAGAAAGAATAGATTATGAGAGGCTGGGTGTAAAGAACAACGGAATACAAAGGTAACTATGAACAAGTGTATGTCAAGGGGACTAACAGTCAGGTGCACGGTAAATTCTATGCAGGTGGAATTCAGTAGCTCGCATGGGAAGTGCGTTCTGGGTATTTATTGTCCGTGGTGACTACACCTCAGTCTGTCTAAAATATTAAACAGTACTTTAGTATTGAAAGGTAAAACGTTTGTGGATTAGAAAAGGTAGGACGAAGGGGAATAGTGCAGATGGCGATCTTACTGGAAAGAAGATCGCCATTTTACCGAAAACGTACCCAGAATATTCTTGTTGGTGGAATCTTATCTCAAATCCCTAGAAGTCGCACCTGTTAAACGTTGGTAGTAGTGACACGTTTATACTGTATACGGTTGTTGACAGAGATGATACTCATGTCTAATCGCGGTAGTTCGCCAAATATCAGGGCAGAAGGAAGAAGACCGTCAGGTCTCATAGCTTTTTTCATAGCTTTTACAGCTATTTCAAATACCATGTCTGACTCACTTAGGGTGATCCAGTAAGATATTGTGGACGGTGGAGCTAATAGGGCGTGGTAACTCTCTATGATTGAGAGGCCATTATTGGCTTCAATTTCCGTTCGCTCTACATTTATACCATCGACTGCAGCGAGACGGATGAAAGAATCACCAAATTTTGAACCATGATCTACAATAATCCCGTTATATATTCCGGTGTAGATTGAGGTCCAGTCATTGATCAACGCATTCCAAACAGTTTTAGTGTCCATGTTCTTCAAACATACGACTGCATTGACATGAGCCCGCTCGCCGATAATTTGAAAGGCAGGGTGCTTTTCTTTCTTTATTGACAAGTATAAGATGTCAGCAAAGATGAGTTTGGTGAAGCGTGCGTTATCTGAAACGAAAGAGGTATTGGGTATTAAAGGAGCTGAATGCATGAGCTGGAAAATATTGCATCTCGAAGAGATATCCTTTTCAATGCGTAATATTTCAGGGTCGTTTTCAGAAGTTGAAGCGCGTTTTAATAAGTGGATAGATTTATTGCAGAGAAGTGGAAGAATTGTCCGTGTAGTCACTTTAGTTAGCTAGACGTGAAGTTAGTGGTGATGGAAATCTGAGGATGTAGCAAAGTATAGAGATGAGTAGAAGAGCCGTGGAAGAGGGGTAGGTACCACTATTCCAAGTAGTACGTGTTCTTACCGTTAACAATTTGTCGATGTTTGGTTAGCCGATTATGAACGTTATCTATCATTAGTTCATTATCGTCCAGTGTTTTCAAACCAATCAGAGGGCGGCTTCAACGTCAACGACGTCCAAATAGACATTGATGTCTGGTATGGCCCATAAAAACAACAAATTTCTCCAAGAATTAAAAAAGAACCAACCCAGTTCGCTGTCGCTAACGTCGGCATTGAATAAAAATAAATCAGTAATGGCTGATGGATCATCAATTTGCTATACGTTTTGTTCAAGTTCAATTTCTTCAATTGACAAAGGGACGTCAAAGCCTAATTCTTCGTTATTTTCATTAGGGGTATGTGCACACTTTCAGTCGGATTCTCTACACCTGCCGGTGCGGATGGTTTGGTCTCCTCAAACTGTCTAGCGATATTTTGCTCAAACTTTAAGGTCCTCTTGTTTTCTAAATTTCAAAGGAACTATCTAGAATTATGGGCTACAGAAACCTATTTTTCTACTTTGTTCTCTGCAAGACGACATCTAATTTTAGAATTAACACGCTGATTCACTTTGTGATTTCGTTCAATACCAGCCGTTGAAGCCGGTGACCGGTAAAAGTTGAATAGAACTTTTGATAAATATGGATAGACAGATTGAATTCGTCCCCATATCAGCATTGGTTGCCAATCTTTTAAAAATAATAACAATCTGTTCGGTTGCACTGAAAAGTCCATGAAATCACCCATTAGAAGCTGTTCATGAATTTCATCGTCTGAAAGAATCTTCAGAGCTTCATGTGAAGCATGGAATATATCAGTTCCCATCCCATTAAACTCAGATCCATGTTTCTGGTCACAGTTTTTGCGCATTTCGGAGTGAAGTGGGTCGCACATGAACGCTAAAGAGTGTACTGGTGAGTAGATACGTTTCCAATTGTACATAAGAGACCTATATAGAGTGAGTTTTTGTCATGGATTTAAAACTGGGCATTTCTTTATATGCATTCTTATGCTTAGAACACATTCATATGGTGTGCTTATCCATGATTTATCGCTCTCTAAAATACCAATTCACTCAAAAACAAAGTCATAAACTTGAATTACATCAGTTATTGATTGCTAAAATGATTTAACAGAAATAATGCGAGCAAAACTTTTAGGCAATTCAAAACTTTCTTCAATGGCTCTCTCGGTACGCTCATGTAGTACAGCATGATAAAGCAGACTTAACACAGAATTAACTTTTTGAATTCTCTTGAACTTTAGTTTACAGATGACCATCTTGTCTTGATATATAAAATCATACTAAATGTTTGGTTATATTTTTCCATACAAATAGAATCATAAATTTTTCGTATCAATCTAGTATTTCGCACAGGTTTGCTAATATATACAGCTTCTCTTACTACTTTCGTGAAGACAACCTTACCAATTTGCTGACAAAAATTATTTATACAATGTGGTGCACACCACCCATGCTTCTATATAACCAATTTAGTTTCCATAAATACCTTCTAACATAACGAATATCGTTGCATGAGTCAGATATAAAACTTGTGACACATTTAATACCTACTCTATTGTCAATTTTAACAATTTTACTTTGTAGTTTCTGTACTACGTTTGGAATTGTATCGAGTTTGAAATTAGAAGAAAGATATTCAATTAACATGGGGAGTGTTGTGTGTAAAATAACGTTGCATTTGGACTTTTTCATGATATCGGTTGCTCCATCGATACTGATAGTTCCACGTTCAGCTTCCTTGATGTGATATATTGTCTTTTTCATAACTTCTGCGTAAACATTATCCATTAATTTACCTCCAAGAAGATTTGCACTTGGTGGTTTCCAATTTGGGCGAAGTAATAAAAAAAAGAATTCCATCTAGGATGTTCAAAAAATGAGGACGGTGTAGCTGCCTCATTGACAGCAAGTGCTAAAAGTTGGTTTAGCTCATTTTTTCAGAATCCATGATGTCCGTGATGAGGTGGGATAATGGTCCTGAATTTTTACCAATGGTTCGATGAGACAATTTGGAAATGGTTGATAGTGGTGAAAATTTTGATGAATTTTGCAGAGAGCATTCAAACGGAAGTTGTCCGGCAGATCGAGGCAGTTCTTTGCAAGATGAAAAATTATTGTGCATATCCTTCGGTGTATTTGAAACAATTAGATTTCAATGCTTATATTTTTCTCGTCCTGTACGGAATTTTGGATCTATTTCACATTCATCAAAGTATGCCCACAATGCATGCTTAGGTCTACCTATTGTTTAAAGTGGAGTCTCTTTTGCCTATGAAATTAACTCGTAGGTGGTGGTGAGTTGTTACAGCTTGTAACAATTCATCACTATGACAGCATTTCTTTTATCTCGGGTACCCTACCAAAGTGTTTAGAAATCGATGTTTGTTGAAAACTTTGTTCACCTCACAATAATGGACAAGATTTGAAATTTTACAGTCAAAATCATGTGCCGTGTACCCAACAACGTCTACATTATTCAAATTTTTGAATTTGAAAGGTAAATAGGCATCATTCATTCCTTCTCATAAATGGCCAATAAAAAGTTATAGATGACTGTAAGTGACGTCATTTACACGTAAAAAACATAATAAAAATAAAAGACGTAAAAGATCGAACCATAGTTAATCCACATTTCTACACACTCATACTAGTCTACAGTACACCTCTGGAGTACAAGTGGCACTATACTTATACAAGGTGCTTATCGTACATCACCTAGGTACCTGCAGGTCTGGTTTTGCGATTAGTTCGACAAGTTGTCTTGTGGAAAGCAGTTGATCATAAAGTTGAGAATTTCTTTCTTGTTTGTGTGAAGGGTTAGTGTTGATGTGTCAAGCATCAGGTATTCACTGAGGAAGTCATTTGAATCTTCGGAAATGGTGGATGCTAATGATGCGTGAGTCCTGATGTTCTCACTCCGACGTAGACAACGCTTATACCTAGAGATGGAGGAAGGAGGAAAGAGATGACGAGCTTGATCAATGGTCTGACTTAAGGTCCTTGTGTTTGTTGGAGTTGCATTGGATGATTTTCCAATGTTGTCGTCGTTCATTTGACGGTGCTGATAGTTCTGAGGGTGTTTATTGGTTATGTTGAGATGTAAAGAGGAAGAAGTAAGGTAATGATTAAGGTTGGATTAATGTCCGTTATTGTTATGTATGTATATATATATATATTCTGAAGTGAACGGTAGGTTTGGTTCTAAGTGCAAAAATCCGGATTGTCGACTTATATCTAGAACAGTGAACAGGTGAAGACTAGGCTACGTGAAATCAGTGCATCTCTTATCCTTCACCTCCCGTTCGATAGTAATGTGTATGTGATCTGTAGGGATGAGGTTTAAGTCAAGATAAGGTGGTGTGGGTTCAGTATTATACCTTTATCGTAAGGACATAGGATAAAGAGTCAGTAACGGTATGTAGTAACATAGGTCAGAGGATTAGTACATCAGTAACAGTATGGAGTAACAGAGTTCTAATGACAGGGGACAGGAAAACTCTGGCAGCAGCAGCTCGCGATTACGATCAGAACAAGTGACGTTTGGTGACTACACCATGCCAGGACTTTCGGTTAACGGTAGTGAGCACATAACGTCGGTAACGATTATAAACGAATTGTTTAATAGTAGTTTGGGTTAAAAGTGAAGTCAGTGAAAGAAGTAAAATGGGAAAGGGTAGAAGGGTTTTCTTATACTGGACAAGAACGCTACGCACAAAACCTAGAGACATTAGATACTAGTTACGGCGAAGATCAAGACGGTTCCACCAGTGTCTTGGTTGATTCCAAATACAGCTGTCTGAAGGTTTTGGGTGGCAAGGAGGAGGGTGAAAGTGCATACAGTAGGTAAGATGCGTGTAAATGGATATTGTAGCCGTCGCAACATTAATTAATGTTAGTCCGTGCACTGGAAGAATTTTATTAGTGTGGATCATGCCGATCTGCTAGATTCAGTTTCAACAGTTGTTGTTCCTATCCATATTTATGTTCGTGCTCATGTTGGCGAAAATGCACGTCATGTTCAAGCTGTATAATGACCCCAAAAATTCAATTCCATCAATTAATTGTAAACTTGTTCGCTTGAAAACATGACTGTCGGTTTCAACGCTAAGTAAGACCAATAAATAATAACTAAGTAATGTTAAAAATAGCCAAAATATAATATAATAGTTACTATTGATGTGATTTGAATTTGAAGCGGAATGGAAACTTACTAGGAATTTCTTGGTCAATAACTACTGTTTTTGTCCTTAATTTCTCCCCATTATTCCATCCGTCTGTATACCGCCGTCGAGGAGTAACATCTGCTCCCTTCTTTCTTTAGATTTTTCTATGTTTATTTTTACATCCTTACCATATTGGATTAATTTGGGTTTTCAGGAATATATTCAGAAGATAGCAGACAAAAGTGTCATCTCATTTGAAAATGTGAAGTTGGAATATTATTTCAATTTATGAAGTATGTAAAATCCTTTTGAATTTCATGTTCCTATCATTATTGTTTCGTAAATGGTGTTGTAATTGGTAACGTTTTATTAATCCATTGTTTAAAGTCAAAATAAATAAAACTCCTTGTTTTTTCAAAGTTCCAGTATTCGCTGGTGCAATCTCAAAGAACTTTAGTGCTGAGTCTGTTCAACAAGTTGCAGACATAAATATAATTAGATATAGGAATGTATCGAATTTTCAACCCTCATCTCATGGTGATGGTGATGTATGTCGTGATGGTGAAGTTTCAACAGAATTTGTCATGGTTTTTCGTAATGAATTTATAAAAGAAGCAGGGATGATGGATTTTAACGTCACATAAATAAGTAAACAAAACTATAACTCGGTTCGAAAAGAATCTGGAACGAGAGATGTGGAAAGTGGTGGATGATGTGAACAGTCCGATTACGAAGCTAGTAGCAGACATAAAGAAAGAAATTTTTGACGCACAGAAAAATCTTTTGATACTAAAACATTTCTCTGTAATGATTTTATGGAAGAAGCAGGGATGAAGATAATATTAGAAGTTCAGCTAACAAATCAATGGCCTTTACAGCTGAATACACAGTCTGATGAAGAATCCGGTAACATACATAAAGGAAAGAAGACTGTGGACGCCCCGAAAAAACTGTTGCTGTTGTACGGATAATGGTAGACTGTTTAGATAATGAAGACACAGTTGGACAGGTTAATAAGACTGAATGGGACTATTACAATTTCGGTAAAATTGCACAACGAGAAGAAGAGATAATTGGATTCCTCGAAACTGTTGTCGAAGCAGCCGCACTATTTGATAAAACTATGGTAGGAGATATTCGATTCGTTGCAGAAGTTATTCCATAAGATGAAATTAGAGGCAGAATGTGTTGGCAGCATTCATCCAACATCTTCCACAAATTATTCTTCTAATAATTCGGTATATGGAGCTGATGTTTTTCCGGTAGGAAGGCGAAGATAGCTTTGATTACTCCATTAACTGACCATTAAGTTCCTTTTCCGGTAGAAAAGTACATTAACAATTGTTTCGACAGTGTTTCCAAATTTTTCCATCTATATTCTGTAAATATTTTCGGCTCGGCGGGGGGACTTTCACGGTAAGTTTGACTAGCCTCCTAACCAATTTTCGAAAGCAAATTCAAAGAGACAGGACTAGAGTGGACGATTAATCATGGTAACAGAAATAGCAGATATGCATATTAGAGATAAAACTAGATCACACCCAATTGGCTCTCCCATGGGAATTGTGGACAAGTCAAATGGAGAATCATCTCTGACGGTCACCGTGGTCCCAATTTGTCCAATGGAAGAGCCGATTCATGTAACAGCTTACACTTCCAATCCTGCTAGAATAGAAAGACTTTCATTAGCATTTTGGCCAACTATTTCGATAAGTTGCCTTTAACTGAACTAGACCAGAAGTTGTTTGATCGTTCAGCTATAAACAACATCCTTTTGGAGATATTTTGAGTTGTTTTCAATCAGTCTGTGGGCAGCAGTAAGAATTCCATGAAAGACATTTTCTTTTCCTGTCTTGGATATGATGAAATATTTTCACGGTGAAGAGAAGATGTATACATGCCGCTGAAAATTGGAGGACGAACTAAATGAACGATATCTTTAAACATTTTTCAAAAAGGATGGTACCGTTGTTAAGAAAGTTTGGAGAAGGGCACAGTTCTACGAAAATTGTGACCAGGACAGTAGTGGGGAAGTTGACCGATCATATCATTTAATTGATGAACTATTCCACAATTAACCGGCCCGAAAGGCATCCAAACGGTTCTGTGGTTTCAAGGATTCTGATAATGTTGAATGAAGCATGATGATGGTAAATTACTTTGATGCAATAATCACATGAACTTTGAAATTCTTTGAGAACACTACTGTAGACTTTGAAACCTACGAAGATGTGGAAGGCGAAAAAAGGAGTCCCTGAAAAGGTGGTATGCTGCCGATATATTCTAATAGACTTATGAAAAAGGCGTTTCCAACGGCCACCTCAAATTTATTGAAAGAATTTTTATTGTTAACTAGAAGTAGAATAAACAATTCATAAAGGTTCAAGAAAGATTTTAATGTTGGTAATCATAGAAGAGAATTACAACTTTTGGTAAATGTTCACAGACCTCATTCTAGTACATTTAGCTATCCCAGTAATGGGCAATACTATATTGCGTGCGATATTTCGATAACTGAAAAGGCCTTATATCGATGTGTTTGTGACTGGTTGGGAAATTTTTACGATTTTTATGTTCTTCACGCCAAATCTCTGGTTCATGACTTTAAGACATTCAGCACTTCTGAGATCGTTGCTATATTCCACTATATTGATGATGAACATGAAGAGGTACCATATTCTGTGTCACATTGATTATTTTGTCGGCTTCTGGTCAAAATTTGTGAGAGTGTTCACTCGTCAGTATACTATCTATCTATATATATTATAATCTAATCACTTTAAACCAGATTCCATGTGAGAAAATTCCAAAAAATCATATAACCTAAAATTGTCGTGGACTCATACTCTATAAACATTCGGACCGTCAATTCCTATCACCGGTTTTATTTTAATGAAAAAATGAACAAAACGTTAGACTTCCAGTCTAAACTAACCTTTTCGTTGTTTACATGAATGGCAGTTTAACTTTTTATGAATACCATTGTGTGTAAAACAACATTCAATGTTATACTGTTATTTATACTGAAAGTCTAACTTTGAATGTAAACGAGAGAGAAAATGTTAGTCTGTCAGTCTAATTTTGTTTTACATTCGGAAGGTAGCATTTTTGAACATGACGGCAGCAGGTTTGCGTTACATTCATGTTTGCGAATGTATTTTTCATGCGCATTCGCAAACATTCTTCCAGCTAATTCGAAGGCAACGATAATATTTCTTCATGGATTTAATTCAATTTTCTTGAGTTTTGGCATAAGTTACCGATTATTGGTTGGGATGAGCTAAACCACTACAGCCAATAAATCATTTTCAGCGTCACGTTATCACAATCCAAAATGTACCAGAAAATTTGAGAAGGGAAAATGTCTACCACTAGTGAGTGATGACTAAAATTGAATACGTTGCCGTATCTTAAATTGATAAAATGCGACGTATTGAAATTGACGGCCTACGACTGACAAAAAAAATAAAGCTGGGCCCATCGTCAAATATTCTGTTGTTTTCACAGGTTTCATACTTGGTGCTGAAGTTTTAAATGTTAATTCATTTAAAACAAAATATTTGGCGACGAAGATTTGGTTTAATTTCCATCGCACTTGTACTAATGCTTTCCATCGCATTAGTTCATAAATCTTGTGACCTCATTGCAGGTGTACTACTTACCGATTCCCTTGATTGTATCCTTACCGGTGATGAGATTTTGTCAGTGGTTCTGGAAAGTATGGGCGCACGACTATCATGTTGAGATGTGCCGAACTATCCGGTAAATATCTCAGTAAATGTCGCACCTTTTCTTTATCAGGGATAGGAGGCGTAAATTAACTGAGCTTCATAAGGAGATTTTCAAAAGCTTGGAAGTGCTTTTCAATGTCTTTTCTAGGTTTATATACCAATCCATACAACTTGGACTGAATTATTAGGACAGCTTGAAAGTTGTCTTCTTGGAAATGGAAGGAAGTATTTGCTAATAATCTTCACCGAAGTGACTTTTTCTAGAGTCTATAGTAGCCTAGTAGCCTAGTAGCCTATGGTATGACTATATTGAAAGGTGGTGTGGGACAGCAAAAACAGAGAAACAGTCGTGAGACGTCTTTATTGAATAGATCGTGAAGCTGTTTCGATGTATGTGTGTGTTATCTGCCTTCGAACGTCCAATCTTCTCTCAATTCGTCTCGGGTATCCCTCTTGTATTATATTATCTGCTTGTCGTCGGCCGGTGGAGTATATATGCGGCGTTAACTCGTTTGAATCTGTGTGTTACCACAGCTGCTTGGTACATCACGTGATACACTACAGTCCCCCTTTCTTAACTACTGCCTCCCGAAGTATGAAACGCACGTGTAGGATTCAGTCTATATTTCCATGCATGAAAATGAAATTTGGAGCGGGGAGAGTGAGGTTGTGCGAGATCAAAGGCTTGAATACGCATTTAGCGATACTTGGTGAGCAAATAACGAGTGCAGCAATCGTACGAGAATATTGTTAGAGGAATTGTAGAAAAAAATGAAACTTCATCGCCACCGGGTTCGAAAGAGCGGTCAGTCATAGTAATGCACCATCCGGTACCAGAAAAGTTGTAATCCAGTATAAAATGGTAAAATTAGTCGTCCAGTGTTGAATCTTGACCTCCCTAGCCGAATTGAGGGCCTGAAAATGTCTTTGATGTATGGGCATTTCAAGGAAGACGGTTGCCCGTTTTAAACGTAATGCTACGGATTCAAAAAAAGAAGCAGCTGTAAAAGGAGAAAAGTGTATAAGCATAAAAGTTAGTGCCATTTTTGTTGTTGTTTTGTTTTACTTATGTTCTTGTAGAAGTGCCATGTTTTCTTTCTCACTTCTTTTTAGTCTTAGTACGGTTTTTGCTTCCCAATTGTTAGTCATCAAAGCAGGGTCCAGTTGAGAAAGTTGTAAGCCTCTTTGGATAGAATTTTCTGATAATGGGACTTTATATGTCATTTCAGCACCATTGAAATAATGGGAGGAGATGAGGTCCATAGTATGTTAAAATAGCTTTCCAAGGTCTTCCGTAATCGGTGTATCGTTACGATTAGTATCGTTTTCATCGCAAAGCGGTGGGTGATGCCATCCATATCCGGCCGGATTGGTTCCTGTGGAGATAATTCTGGGTCCGGTGGTGTTTCTTTTGTCCATCTCTCAATTGAGATCTTAAGCTCGCCATTGCCATAATCTATGACTTGGTAGCGGTTTCACGAAGGATGGGGTAAGGACCAAGCGATTTCGGTAATAATTTGTTGAAAGTACCAGTGTGGTCCTTGTCTCCAGTACTATTCGTGGTGGTAGCTTGTTGAATTTCTGGGGGAGCATGGTCGACGAAGACCGTCTGCTGAGGAAACTAGGTGCTTCATCCCAACGGCTTTGTCCAAGTATTTTTTATAGTTTTCTTGGTAAAATCGCATATTTGCGTCCGTATCAGTTCGCATTTTTTGAATTTTATCCAAGATGCGGATCTTATTTGTTCGTGTCGAAACAGGAATTGACAAATTGTACCTGTGCGTCGTTCAACGACAGTAGAACCGGGTTCGGAGGGTGTCGCGATAAGCAAATCTAGAAGGTAGTCATGCCGGTGGAACGGTTTATTTGTCTGTTGGAGGCATAGGTGAGTGGCGCGATGTAATTATCCCAATCCGTTTGATTCTCAGTTACCTAGCGCCGATGTCGGTTAGCGATGGTTCGGTTGCAACGTTCGTCTTGGCCATTCGTTTAAGTACGGAAATCGGGGTGAATAATTGTTGAACGACAAGCGCAGTACAGGCTGTGGAAAAGCCTTCACTATGGAGTTTGAACCATTATCGGATAAAAGGTAGTCATGAATGCCAAAAGTTTAAATTCTGCCGACGAGTACAGCGTTTGTGGTGACGGATTCGGTTTTCTTAGTCATGGGTATGTCTTTTGTCAACTTGGTATAATGATCGGTGATAACAAGGACGAAGCGATTTCCGTGTTCGATTTTGGGCAGTGGGCCAAAAATAACCATATAGACATATTCCAATTGTCCGTTCGATTGAAGCATTTGAAGCTGATGTCGATTCTGGTACTGCGAACCACGCACGATCGCGCATGAGCGACATTTCGCAGACGTCGTTTAGTCGTTGCGCCAGTAGAAATCCTGACAAAGTGTATCGAATATTCTATTCACGCCGGGATGACCAGCCGATTTCGTAAGGCGCGACAGAAATATATATTGACCTACCAAGGACTTTGGTACAACGCGTCGACGAGCGCCGTCGATCTTAGAACGGTGGGTAAGAAAACCGTAGCGGTCAATAAAAAAAGACCCTGGCTTGTACATTATTGATAAGGAGGTTTTCATTCCGAATAGGTAGTTGCTCGCGTATTAGTTCGTCTTGAGAAACAGGACTTTAGAGCTCCGCCTATTTTGTGAGAAAGACTTCCTGTGCCGTGGTTGAGGAAGCAGTTGAGGAGGTGGCCGTGAATGATGGCAGCGTGATCATGTACGTAACATCGTATAGTGGAGCAGAAATGGGACCGTAGTGCACGCACATGACGGAGATATCGTTGTAAAATGTCGAGATATCGGTTCCAATTTTAGTTAGACGCGAAAACTTTCTGGGCTTGGTCCGTGATCCAGGGCGGTATAGTACTTCGAAGTCGTACTCCATGAGGCGAAGGTTCCATCTTTTGTAAGTGTTCAGTTGCGGTTGAAATGTTCATGGTCCAGATTATTTGTGTTCCATACTGACGGTGAAATGTGTACCGTTAAGGTACGAGCGAAGGAGCAGTACATCCCAAACAATGAAGCGGCACTGGCGAGGGTCGTGTCGTAGTTCTGTTCGGCTTATTTCAACTTGTGTGACCAATATCCGATCTGTTTGATAGTCTTATCATCCGGCTGATGCTGCATTAGAACACATCCAATCTGAGTTTCGCAGGGGTCAGTGTCAACCACGTTGTGGGCTCCAAGGCATGATAGAGCCAAAACCGGGGTGAGTGTATATTTTCCTTAAAGTTTCGAAAGGGTTCCGTTTCCTATTGGGTTAATCTAGGGAATTTTGTGGGCTCCTCTTTTTGCATTCTCGTAAGAGGGGATTCTAATCGAGCAAAATTCGGGATGAAGAGGCGGTAAAAGTTGAAGAGGACTAAGAAGCTGCGGAGTTGGGTAGTCGTAGTCGTTGGCGGATTTTGCATGACTTTGATGTCTACAATGAATGGTCTTGGAAGCGACACTGAGCTTTTCTGGGTTTGTAACATGGCCCTAATATTACAGAGACTCTTGTAAGAATAACGGTTTCTTTAGATTGATTGATAAGCCAGCATCTGATAATAATGGCAGAAAGTTTGTCGCGTTCTTCAGATGACTGTCGATATAGGATGAAAAGATGATATATCTTCAAGATATACTGAGGTTGATTGCCACCGTACGGATGATAATATGATGTCAATCTCATGCTTAAATGTACCAGGGTCGTTTTTCAACCCAAACGGTATTCTCTTGAAGTGGTAGAGCCTTTGATGCCTGACGAAGGCTCTTTATCACAATGCAATTCGGTGACAGGGACTTTTCAGTATCCACAGTTGCAGTCCAACGTGCTGAAACTCTTGGAATCTCCTAAGGAGTCGATGCATTCATCCATTCTAAGGACGTGGGAAATAATCGTAAACCGTTACTGCATTCTAACGACGATAGTCGATACAGATGCGGGTGAGTCATATCTCTTGGGAGCAAATACCAGTGCGGAAGCCCACTCTATGTTATCTGGTTCGATCACATCGTCTTTTAGAGTTCACTCTACTTCGGCTCGCTCAGTTTCTCTTTGAGATGGTACGGCATCTGAAAGGAAGATGGGTTTAGCCTCCTGGTTCAAGTCAATCCGATGTTCTGTGTAGGAGATCATACCTAGGTGGCCATCTCACATGTTGAGGAATGGGGCGATCGCGTGTAGTAATTTCAGCTGATGTTGGTTTCAAGGTATTCATTGCGAACATGGCCCGTCTTGGGTACGTATACGAGGAGGATTCGGACATGTTCACATCGTACTCAAAATAAGAGTCGACAAGCAGGTTCTTTTCTGTAGCGGCTCGTTCTGTGTCACAGATGTATAGTAGATCAACCGGGGTCCGGGAGACAAGGGAGATCATCTGGTGTTTCTAAATGTGAACCGGAGCGGAACAGAGGTTGCAAATCGAGATATAGGAAGGCCGATTTGGGTTGATGTCGGCGATATCGTTGGCGGTAATGACCATTTTTTCCGGTTAAGGCGGTTACGGCGGCGATTGAGGCCGAATCGCGGCATTTGGAGCGGACGAGAACGTCTAATTGATGATTACTTCGGGCTATTATCTGCCGGATTAGATGGATGGCGGTGCCAAAATCGGTTTGGTTAGAATCCATATAGTCTGCAGTAGCTGTATTTGGAGCGGTATTAGTGACCAGAACAGGGTCAGCAGTGGATGAATCAGGATTTACATTGAGTATTGTAACCGGAGCGGAATGGTACGGTAGTTGTTTTCTCCTTATGCAAGAAACGTTTCGTATAAACTAGTCAGTAAAAGCGGTGCCAAGAAGCAAGGAAACGGACAAAGTATAGACAACCCCACATCATACACGAGTTTGCAAATCACCGAGTCTGATAAACAATTCGATTATTCCGACAACGAGCAGGGGCGTTTTGTCAGCAGTGTGAAGTATCCGATTCGGTGGCGGTGAATTTTTCCTTTCCAAGTCAGCCTGATTTGGTACATGCGAATGAGGTTGGGACCGGCACCGGTGTTAAGCACGGCGTTGAATATGGTTGCATGACTGGATGTTGTCCCCATTGTGAGGCATACCTTGTAGTTACCGTAGTTGAAAATAAAATCCGGATCGGATGTTGGACCACACTAGAATACGGAGCTGCCGGTGTCGGGGAGAAACGGGGTTGTTGAGTCGATTTAGTCGTGTAAACCGGAGACGCCGTCGGAATGGTCGTAGGAGCAGGGGAGTCGTCAGCCAGGGACGTCATTTTCTCAGTTGAATCCCCAAGACGTTTTTCAAACGCATTGGTGTTACGTTACTGCTTGGAGCGACCAAAGAAGTAGCTTGAGTGACTGCTGTGATCTGGCTCGATGGAGGACGGGAGAAGTTCGTATTATGACCTCAGCGACCCTTACCGCAGCTTTCCAAGACGGTCTAAAGGTGACGAAGTTCTGGTTGCACTTGACGATATAGTATCGTGTCTGTCTCCAGGTACGAACACTTCGAAGTGAGTTGTTCGTTGTTCTGGTACAAAATTCTGTGGGAGGATCCGTTATCCATCATTGAGGAGTTGGAGAGGTTGTCGTGCCGAATTACGGCTATTAATACGTCCTAAAAGGTTGTCATCTCGGCATCTTTCAAAGTGCATACCGAAATCGAAGTTGAATTCGAAATCAGTGGTTCATTGTGCAAAATTATTGGGGCGGCTGAGCCCTTGGAGGTTGACGTTTCCAAATAGTGGGGCTCCGGTATAGAGGATGGACTTATTCTCGAGGAGGTTCCGAACGGTAGTATCTCATACTTTTTCAGAGGTGCGGACGGATGGATGCCCTCCAAAAAGATGTGAATGATCCGTTTCAGTGTAAATATATTATCGTAACCGAAGGCCATTCGTTCAAAAGTAGTTACGTACGTGCCCGTTGAATCAGTTGGTAGCTTCTGATAGGAGGTTACATCTGATTCGGCAATCGCAAAAACTTTAACAGTTTCGTAGGTACGGAGAAAGTATTCAAGCACCAGAGGATGGCTGGACAGTATAGAAGACCTATCTGTATTCCTTTGTACATCAGTTTCAAGTTGTAGTTGCCGGTTATCTCGAGCGGATCCGCGAATTATGTTGGGTAAAAACCACATGTCGGTGCCTTCATGTACCCTATTTGAGTCGCAAGCAGAACGGAATCTATGAAGTAATTCCAAGATGCAGACTGCGTCCGAGCGGTCGAAGTTATGACTCTTCAGTTGTATTTCCATTCGTCTAGTATTCGCGTACATGTCCTGTGCGACACAATTGTCGTACACGGAATATCATTAGATCAGCCAGTACGTATGGAAGGTAAAGGTGATTTAAAAAGTTGAACTGACTGGACCGGTGATTTCAATCGAGTAAAATGCGATTTCCGTCACCGAGTACGTATATTGATAGAAGTTCAGGGCTGTCTCAATCTTAGGGAGGTGTGTCGACCATAGGATCCCTAATCTCCAAAACGGGTGCAGTTCGTGGCGATTTATAAGGTCACGCTCTGTGGGTGGTCGTACCGGTCATTTTACAGCTTCCATAGTGGGATGGTTGGCTTATCTGAGTGTATAATCATGGTTCAGTGTTCCAAACCATGTTTCCAAGCTTCGGTATCGAATTTTCTTTATATGACTCGCTGTCTTCGTCAATATTGCGTGTCGTTTTGAAATCGAATCGCAAAGGTTATCGAACAAACCACAGATATAATATAAATCCACATAGATTCATAAGGTCCAGTTCATCCCATTTGGGCAGTAAAGAGGGTGTTCAGTCGTGGTGATACGCTCTTCGCAAACCCAAAATTTCTCCATGCACGGACAATATGGTTTGAATATCTGGGACGGTGGTATCAAGCAGCGTCGGTTTTTTGTTGCGGAGATTCAGTTCCCCAGGATTACAAAGGTGCTTCGATGCATGGCCGAGTAATGATTCTTTGTTCCGATCGCGTTACATCTAGGTTCGGGAGCTAAATTCTTGATTACTACGTATTGGAGTGATCCACTGGAACGTTATCGATTTCGATATCATAGGTCATTGTGAAAGGTATTACCACAGTCGGAAGCAGGGCGGAAGGGGTTTGACTCTATCTCGCCTGTCTCGTAGCATAGGGGTGTAGTTATCACAGAACCAGTAAGGAGAATACGTTCAGGGTTCGATTGCGGTGATTCAAGACGGGCTCCTTGCTGTCGATTTGTTGGTGTGGTGGGTGAGGCTGGTGAATCAGGGATAGTGGTTTGCGCGACCGGGAGAAGTAAGTAAGTTACCGAAACAGAGGAGTTGAATAGTGTAGGTCCACGAAGGGTGTTGAGAAATTTAGAACTTTTGTTGAGATTGGTTTGTTGAGATGAGCGGGACGTTGGTCGGTCAGTGGAGTGTATGTACCATGGATAGGTGTGCAAGTGTGTATTACCTAGAGCTGCATAGGTGTATGGCGTAATACACTACAACGTTGTGGAGAAAAAATCCATAATTTAGATTTTTTTTCTCCACAATTCCGCGTTATGTTATACAGTATTATAAAATAACACGGAATTGACACTGTACAAGTACTAGTTGGGATTAGATTTAGACAAAGACCCATAAGAAGGTATGATGATAGATACACAATTGTGAAAAGAAAAGATGAAAAGAAAAAGAAAAATAAGGAATAATTGGAGTGTATGTATGTGGGCTTTACTGTTACAGAAACGATACGTTACGGAAGAGAAATGAGTTAATTAAAATTGAACCACGTAGTAATGTTTAACGACTGTAAACAAAATTTGTATTATTAGAATTAAAATTAAATTTTTATTATATTAGTCACACGTTGCGGCACGCATTATTTATTTTTTAATTAAAATTCCTTAATATTGTTGCCAATCGTAACTGACGGAATGTATGAACATCAACTAGAACACCACACCTGCGGCAGCAATTTCTCCTACTGCCTTCTTTGCCCTTACACGTGTATCCCCATCTCTTTGCACGTGTCCCAACGATTTGTTTTATCTTATCTTCGCATGAACCCACGTTGTTCATCAAATCAAATCAGCGACAAACCTTTCTTTCTTCCGCTCGCTCTTCCCTCTCTCTGTCTCTCTCCCTCTGCGACCGAAACCTTCCCCTTTTCATATTAAACCGCGCCGTCAACAACAACAATCTTCGGATCCAAAACAACTGATTTCTTTCTTTCTTATTTCTTTATCTTATCTTGTGATAAACGTTAACGTCCTGATCAGAAAACAAAAGATGAACGCTCGACGACATTCAATGACATCAGGGATTATTTTCATGTGTCTGCTGACAACGTTAGCAACAAGTGCTCGAGTGGATCCGATCTTGAAACCGGTTTCAAGAGTCGCTTTCGCTGATAATGTTCTGAACCTGTTCTCATTGGATAGAATAGTCGGGAACGTTGATTATGACTGCCCTAAAACCATCAACCACACGACATGGCAGTACCTCGACGTCGATAAGTATAAGACGTTGAAACTGGTTCATAATACCATAATGCATGATGGCGTTCGTTGTGAATCGAATTCTGTGAATGAAAAAGCACTTCTTTACTTTCAATCGACTTCTTACGATACGGAGTCTGATTACGCACCAAATGAAAATGATATGAAGTTCCCTGACTTCTTGCTGACGGTGCTGGAAAACTCTGGGTTCAATAAAGATATCGTGGGATCTTTGAACAAGCAGAAGACAGAGGACGGAGGAATTGAAAATTATTTCTTGGGGTACGAAAGTATACTGAGAGAATGTGGTGGGAAGTCAGTATTCGCAAGAGGGACGACTAGTTTCTTAGTGAGACCATTCAATGATTTCAGCATGGCAAGGATTGAAACTAACTTTGAAGAAGGAAGAGTTTATATGTTGATGGTTCCACTTTACAAAGCTACTGTGTGTGTTTATTCCACTTTACTAGCTGGCAGAACGTCGAGACCTGAAACTGTTGCACCTACACCCGAAGATGAAGAGGAAGAAGAGTCGGAAGCTGTTAACCCTACGATATCTACAGTGCCAACTGTCAGTGTGATGCCTTCGCCTATCGGTAATGCTATTGAGATTGATGAGGACGGTGAAGATGAAAGTGCAGGTGAAAGTGCAGGTGAAAGTGTAGATGCAAGTGCAGATGCAAGCGCAGATGCAAGTGTAGATGTAAGTAGTTCCCCGGGTGCTTCTTCTACTGATGATTTGGGGTCTGTAGATGAATCAACTGGTCTTCCGGGGGGTGTGGACGATGATGGAAATGAATCAAGCACACCAGAAGGATCTCCTGAAAGTAATGATGGTGTTTGCTTCCCTTCGTCGGCAACTGTGAAAACGAAGGATGGAAGGATTAAGAGAATGGACGAAATCGAAAGTGGAGATGTGATTCAAACAGGTCATAACAAGTACTCTCGAGTTTTCGGATTCAGTCACTTGGATGCTTCAAGAAAGTATGAATTCGTAGCGATCACTCTATCGTCGGGACATTTGTTGAAAGTGACAGCGAAACATTTGGTGTATGTGAACAAGGGGGAAGCGAAGAATGCCGGATCTGTGAAAGTCGGGGAATATATGGAAACTGAAGAAGGACAGGAGGCTGAAATTATTGAAATCAAGTCATCTATGGACGTGGGACTTTACAATCCTCAGACTGAAGACGGAGACATTGTGGTGAACGGGATCAAGGCATCGACATTTACTACGGACGTAGAAATGAAATTTGCTCACGCTGCATTGTTACCGTTCAGAGCACTATACAAAGCAATGGGTATTGACGCTCTGGCATTTGCGCTGGATGATGGCGGTATTCGATGTTTAATACATAGCGTGCCAAAGGCATGAGGGAGAATGTAGAATAATGATGACAGACCCACATATAATATTTAATCTTTTTTTCTTTATTTGTTTCGGGGGACCGGGGGGGAAGGGGTGGGGGTGAAGATTGGAGAAAAATATGGGGGAATTAATTTTTGGTTGATGATTGGACCGGTATGTTTTGGTTGAGTAAGCGGAGCTTAAATTTCGGGAAAAGCTTGTATGGAAGAGAGTAGAAGTAAAAAGTAATGTATGCCGTCATCATTCATGTTGGAAAAAATGTATATATTTAACGGTGCAGGTTTTCG
>JAULBU010018967.1:0-20016 GCA_032358235.1 Odonthalia washingtoniensis | reverse complement strand
AAACTGAAGCAAATGCAAGATATCCACCATATTTAGCAGCTGCTATACGAGAAGGTTGACCAAAATCACCCATAGCGATAATAACACAAGGATGTCCATCATTTAATGCATGCTTCTGTAATGCTCGAAACACAGAAATATTGTCCATTGCTGAATTTGCAGCCATGGCGATCTTAGCAATGACAGATGGTCCATATCCTCGCATTTTTAAAACTATTTCAGATAATTCGGATAATGTAAGAGGGTTTTTGAAATCATGATGCGATAGAATTAATTTTGTATATGGTGGGGGGAATGGTTCTTTTCGTTCACGACATAAGTCGATAAATGAACCTATGGCTTTTAATTCCACGTCGATGTGTGATACGCGACGTTTGACAGCATCCGCTAGAATGCCTAGACGTTCTGGTTCTGACATTTGAGAATTTCCACCTTCCCATGATGCTCGGTTCGTTACTATTGCTGGGATGTTGAGAGCGGGTAACATACGTTGCCATGCATTTTGCTCTTTCTCATCAAGCAAGTCGACTCGGATTTCTACAATGTCCGCACCGGCATCAGCAGCTTGACGACTCTGTGTTGTGGTGTTGGATTGTATTTGAATTGAATATGAATTTGTTAGCGGTCTTCATTATCCAAAGTATTAGGTTTACTAATTTATTTGAAGTAATGTATTTTGTAGGAAAGAAGGTAAAAACGAAATCGATTGCATAATCGTGTATCGTACCTGCGTAAGTTGTTCAAGAAGGGTTGGCGCGGTAAGACTGGTGCATACCAATGTTTTAGAAGTTGGTGACGTAGGTGATGTCGGCGTGGGAGGTGCGACAGTTGTAGAAGAAAGACACATTTTCGTTCGAGTGAGTAAAGAAGAAGAATTAATATTGTGCCTGACTTTATATTTTACAGGTGCAGAAAATGATGAAATGAATGAAGATGTCGTAATGATGGTAGCGGATGGATTTGGAAAGATGGACAGAGGCTGCACAAAGGCAGTAGTATGTGTCGTCGTTGTCGTCGATGGAACCATGTTATGTTGATTGGAATTTCAGATGTGGATCCGTGTCGCCGTTATCTTCATGGAATCTGCTATTGGCTTGGACCAAAATGATGCAACCTCGAAAGAAAAAGAAAGAAAACTGGAGTTCCTAGTAATTTTAGATACAGTAGTGAAATTTTTGCATCATCAATCAGGACGGGGAGATCACCGATTCGTACGCACAAAACAAAATCACAGGCGATTTTTTTTAATTTTCTTTTTGTAGACAACGTGCGACGGGCTTGAAGCTCAACCGATGAACGTCACAAGCACCATGTTCATTCAATGCTAGCAAATGTACTCTTGTTCCATACCCAACATGTCTATCAAATCCATACTGTGGAAATTGTCTGTGAGCGATATCTCTCATATATCGATCTCTTGTAACTTTAGCTACGATTGAAGCCGCAGCAATCAAACTAACTTTAGAATCACCTTTAACAATAGCTCTCTGTTCACATCCGGAATCAAGGCCAGTAAGAGTACGATTTCCATCGACAAAGACTAAACTAGGCTGTTGATTTAATTGTGATACAGCTTCTGCCATTGCTTTGAATCTAGCTTCTAATACATTGATTTCATCAACTTGTTGTGCATTCACAACTGCTATAGATATCTCAATATGTGATAGATTGAAAAGTGCGTCATGTATTTTTTCTCGTTGTAGACGTGTTAATTTCTTAGAATCATCTACTTGTAACGGTGATGGAAGATGAATTTGTGTCGCAGGTGGTCGCAGCAACACTGCCGCTGCTACAACGGGACCAGCCAGTGCTCCAGCTCCCTGCACCACAATTCAAATTTATAATTTTTGAAGGACAGTGATTGTTTATGGAAATTAGGGTTTTGTTATTTATTTATTTGCAGCCAGTCTAAAGAATTTGATAGTTTAAGAACAAGAACGTACCACTTCATCGACGCCGACGATCGGAGAGAAGCCAGCACAAATGGCATCCGATACCATTGTATGTAATGCAGCGCGTCTCGCCTGTGTCACATGGGTGACAGCCATCTGCACCACAATGAAAGCGCTTTTGACCATCTTGCCATTCATTCAAATAAACAAAATCAATGTTGACAAATAAGGAAGAACCGTTTTAGATGAAGGTGGAAACTATATAGACCCGATAGACCCGTGGTACTGATTTCCTCGCACTAGCAAAGATTTTGCTGCACAAAAGCTGAGAAAATTAAATTGAAAATACAGTTCGAGTCATGCAACAAAAATTACTTTCTGAAACACGAAAAAACGATGATAATTAAAAATATACTCTATATATATACTACGAAACATATTTTAAGTACGCGACTCGAATGAAAAGGCCAAAACTGCAACAAACAGCCTGGAAGACAAGCAAAACGATACAAAGCGTCGATTCCGTCATTGACCCACATATCCAAAGTGTCAAATTAACCAAATTCAAATTAGTCTTCACAGCAACTAATTTGCCAGTAGTCTTATCAAAAATAGGTAATCGATGTCTTGGACAAGGAATAATGCCAATGAGTTGCGGTAAAGAATAAAGAAAATTGAACACCTGCGGTAAGAATAATAACAGCAAAGTCAACGAATAATGACCTAATATAGAAGCCATAGCAATACTCATCCCACTAAAGTTACAAAAAGTATCGCCTACAAACACACGTGAGGGATACCAATTGTGATACAATATGCCCAACGTGACAGCCAATAATGGTAACATAATATCAATTGAAAATGAATGACTTGCACGTAACATATGCAAGTTGTCTTTAGGTAGGTCTGGATTTAAATTCATTGCATTGTGCAAAATTGTAAAAGTTGTTATAACAGCCACTTGGCCGGCTTCTAATCCATTAATACCTGCATGTATATTAATAGCATTTGCACAAAATGTACTTAGTAAAGACATATAAATATAATAACCAAAGCCTAAATTAACTAAATTGGTAACGCCGGGATGAATTTCATGTTGAGAAATACCAATCAACTGGACAATTCGGCTAATAAACGGATGTATGAAACGAGGTATATTAACCACTGTACTTCCTCTGTAGTTAACAAGTAATGGTAAACTACCGAATAGAGGAAGGACGATTTTATGACGCCATTTTAAATCGATGACATCATCTGTGAAACCCAGTAAAGTCATGAAAGTAACACAAGCCATAGCGATTGTATAAAGTTGTGGATCACCTTGACGATCTCCAGGTATGTGAAGTAAACACATCACTATTATGTACACAACTGCCGACAATAACCCAAGAGATTCTGGTATTGGGATATCACCTGCTGGTGTACCTCGTTTGTTAATGTCCTTTCCGTGTAGACCGCCGCGAAGAAAGTATGGACTCATTGTTGTTATGAGATTAGTTACGATAAGAAATGATACGAGGGATATTAATCCAACGAAGAGTACTCGTATCAACTGTGGTTGTGACTCTCGATAAGATTCATAGCAGAGGTAGGAAAATAGAGTGAGAGTTGATGTTATGGTTACTAGTTTGACTGGCGTTGATGATGATGGTGATGGATCGATTGCGTTTGCAGAGGTCGGAGGTTCTAATGTCGCTGTGGACGATGTCATCGTGGCAGGATGCTGGGAGAACGACGTATCGGCCGCAATTAACCAGAAATTGAAAATGCTTCATCCGACAACCATCGAAACTGAGCGGATGGTGGAAGAAGTCTGTGAAGCACGTTCAATTTCGCGTTAATAAGTTTGCTCGGTTGACTCATGGACCCTCAGCTTTGACTAATTAACATTTCATAGGTGCTTTAAAAAGCACCTATGGAATAATACGGCACATTTTGATTGAGCAAATATATAATTTCATTGAAAGGTACAGTAGCGCGAAGCTGCCTGAACCGAGAAACGGAAGGAAACGTGTCTTTATTGAGAGACAGGTGTTTCCTGTTCGTGTTGGGAGTGTGCTCGTGTTCTCAGTTGCCTCCTTGTGGATCGTGCGTCCGTCTGTGTCCGGGCATGTCCTACTGTATTAGAGACAGGGGACGGACACAGGCGGACGGCGACGGTGGCACCAGGAGCGTACACGTGGTGACGTGTACAGCTGTGCTTGCATGACTGTAGTACGTCTCGCGTGATATGCTACATTCATCCAAACCACATTCTCAATTCCGTGTACACGTGTTATTTTATACAACAATTCCCGCCAAAAAAGAAACAAATCTGTAACGGTTTTTTGATTTGATCGCACTACTCGATTTGGCGGTATTATTAGTAGTACTACCCCGTTAGTACTTTCCGCTCTCTTCTCACTTATTAGACTTTTCTGAGAATCAACTTCATCTATCTGATATGCCTCCTAGGCGACGAAATGCTCCCGTTCCGCCATCTGGTCCTGAGTCATCGACACCAACACCACGAAAGCGACATCGGACATCAATACCCTCTCGCTATACATCCGCCGAATCCACCACTTCACAGAAGCATTCTTCTGCTTCAGTTACTCCAACTCCATCCAAACGTCGCCGTCGCGCCAGCAACACACCCACAGCAACTCCCACAACAACACCTAAGCCAACAGCTGAACCTGATCCCCTAGACGACGGAGATATTCGAAAAGAAGAAAATGATAACAACGAACCACGTATCGATCGAGGTGAAGAAGCTGTCGGCTCTGGGCGTACATACTTTGAAGCCCACAAAGGTTCTGTCTCAACGTCTAATTTTACACTCGCCAGTTTATCCGTCCCTCCACCAAGTGAATTATCCACAGCTTTACAATCGTTCCATGCAAACAATCCGCTCCAGTCACATATTGATCGACGAGCATCACATTTTGCACAACAACATGCCAAGATGGAGTATATTTTAGAAGCTGGGCATTCTTTATTACTGTATGGATTCGGATCTAAATGTATTCTATTAGATGAGTTCGCTTCTTATTTATCATCTTCGACTGATGTTGTCGTCGCTCATGGTTTCAATCCAACAACTTCATTGAGATCAATCTTGACACAAATTGCAACAGATGTATTAAACTTACGTTCTTTTTCAAAACGTTCATTGCTTGATTATGTCGATGCTATTCGTGAAGCTATAGATTTGAAACAACAATTACAACCTCGTAAAGGAAAGCAGAATAGAAGAAATTCTAGTACAACAAATAATTCTGTAATCAGTTCAAATGATGAGCCATCACCTCCAATATTATCAATAGTAATTCATAACATCGATGGTAAATCATTACGTTCACCAGATACACAATTCGCATTAAGTCGTTTATCATCGACAAAAGGAATACGATTCATAGCATCAGTAGATCATGTAAATGCATCTTTACTTTGGGATGCACCAACATATGCCCAATTTCAATGGTTCTGGTTACCTCTTAATACATTCACTCCATACAATTCAGAAACATTCTTCACATCACGTCCACTATGGCGTGGTGGTGCTGAACGAAGAGTTGAAGGAGCGGTAGCAATGTTAAATTCTCTTACGGAACGTGCAAGAAATGTTTTCCGTGAACTTGTCGTTCGTCAAATGCATGGTGACAATGATGGAAGAAATGTCGCGGTGAACAAAACCAAATTTAATGATTTATTTCAAGCTGTTAAAGAACAATTTATTGTTTCTGATGTTGAAACGCTTAGAAATATTTTAACAGAATTGAAAACTCATGATTTGCTACAAACTCAAAGAAGAAGAGAAGATGCTGCGGAGGTTATATGGATACCTTTACCAGATTCTCAATTAGAAGATATTCTTACTGAAATCGGTCTTGAAGCTTGAATCTGTTTATTTTCGAAAGTAAAATATATTTAAGAAAATAAATAAGAGATGTCTAGAAACAAATATTTCACTTTCTGTGAAATATTAAAAAAGTCTAGTCTATAAAGTGAATATCTGGTTATTGTTGTCAATCATCATTGTTTTCTTTATTTTCTGCCTCGGTACATACGTCTGTCTCCATGTCCATCTATGTTTCTATTTCTACCTCTGTTTCTTCATCTTTTAAAATCGACTGGCCATTTTTCTTTGAGAGCTTAATTCTAGCACGTTTCAAAGCCGACTGTCGTCTACGTTTTTTTATATCCAATTTCTGTTGTACATACTGCTCATCTGTTAAATTTTGAGGAGAATCCTTTAAACGTTCTTCCATCCAAACTTTTTGATTACGATGAAAAGCTGTAATTTTTTCACTTCTTAATTGATTACTTCTGGCATACGCATTAATAGCTTTAGCTCTGTTGTCATCTGACAAGGTAATGCTATCCATGCAACCAATTTCCAATCGTTTTATTTCATCCTCATCCTCAACCACAACTCCATTCTCATCATCAGATTGTTGCTGTTTAAGACGTTTATTAGCAGCCCGTTTCTCTAACATTTTCGCTCGGTATTCAGGATCTGACCATCTTTTACGTGCCGCTTCTGACCTTTTGCTCCATTTCCGTGGGGCTGCTGATGGTATACCATACATTTCATCGTCGTTTTGATATTCATTTTCATTATCGGGTGATCCTGAATTTGAATACGATTCGTTGAATGGTCTGTGGTATGTATTACGTTCTAATACGTCTAACACGGCTTCGTCTCGAGGGTCCATCGGTAGGAAACGACCAGACAAAGTTGACTTTTTCTTATCCCAATCTTCTGGACGACGTTTCTTCTGTACTCGCAACATTGTGATGGGGCTGTGTTTGTAATTTGTGTGAGATGAGTTCCGAGTGGTAGGTACTGATGATAAGCATTTTGAATGTGGGAGACGATAACATCGGAAAAAAGACGAAGATGAACTTTGGAAAGAGTTAGCAGGGACGAACGTGATTGTCGAAGTCGACGTCGACATCGGCACCATTGTTGATGTTGTGAAGAAAACAATTTAAATCCATTTCGTATTTGTTCCTTCTGCTGAATCCAGCCAGAGGCAGTTGACAACAGCCACACAGCTATCTAATCTGAGATTGTAATCTCCATGCAAATTTTGTTCTGCATTTTCAATTACAGATGTCGTATCAAAGTTGACAGTACGAAAGGGATCAAATATCAAATATCAAATATCAAATATTTTGAATTATGTGCATGATGCCCGCGGCGACGACAATTGACCCGCGCACACAAAAACATCTTTCTATCGACTCTCAGAGGTAATGGAAACAGTAGCTGTTTCAAGGGGAAACGAGTGAATATATATGATATTATGGTGAGATCACTGCGCCTTGTGCTTTCCTTACGCCCATTTCAACATATCACATTACGTACTCTTCAAAATGTCCGTCATTCATCATCATCGTCCTCGTTAGCTTGCCCAACACCTTCCTCATCTTCTTCCCGGCAACAACTTTCTATGTCACAAATCAAATCAGAATCGGCGTCAAACTCAGAAACATGTACACACGAAAAGGTGTCACCTCTCGATGCTGATGTCGAAGTCGATGAAGATGTAGACGTATCAGATACAGCAACACAAACAGACAATCCATTATTCAGACGCCAGTCCAAAAGACGTCTCCTAGCTTCCCCAACACTTCCTCTAGAAGCACTATCTCTCTCACTCTCAATTCAACAAACTCTTAAAACATTCGTCAAGTCACATCACATGCGACCGCGAGATTTCACAGACGCGTACTCTCATTTGCATGAGAGTCGAGCACGTGAAACGTACCGCTTTGTCGGGCAACGCACTGAGAAACAAGGCGGTCAACCAGTAGTAAAGCCACCACCAATACCTTACACAAAACATCATGTTGCAGCGTATGCAGCCAATCGTTTTCCCGGTTCGTTCGCAGCATGCGTTCATGTATTGACGGAAGTTCGACGTATATTACCTGGTACAGACTGGAATCCATCATCCGTTTTGGATTTTGGTTCTGGGATTGGTACAGGGTTATTAGCTGTCACTCGTGTGTTTACATCGCCGTCGATATCAGAACATTGTTCACTTATGCTTGGAGAAGAAGGTCAAGTTTTAATACCAAATGATCGAGATGATAATAAAAAGATTCCCCATATGCCTGTTAATCATGCATGGCTTATTGATCATTCACCGATTATGCTTGAATTGGGTAGAGAAGTTATGAAAGAGGATTTACATGTTAAGGAATTTGTCAAAGATATGATGATGACAAAAACATTATCAGAGGGACCTCCGAAGAGTCGAAGGTACGATGCTGTCATTGCTTCATACTCATTGGCGGAAGTTGTTAAGGACACTCTGGCAAGTGGACTTGTCACTGGTGAACAGGGCGAAGATAATAAAAAGGAAGAGGATGACATGGGCATTTTAAAAGATGAAATGGATCGGAAACGAAGGAGAAAGGCTTTGACACCAATTGCGAGAGAAAGAGCGGCTGAAGTAAGGATAAAGAAAATGGTTCGAACTCTTTGGAGAAGAACAAAACCAGGAGGTGTACTCGTTATCATTGAAGATGGGACAGCAGCAGGGTTTGAAACCGTCCTTTTCGCACGCGAACTGTTACTATCCAAATATGGTCGACGAAACTCTAAATTGAACAACAAACTAAATGTAATTAACAGCGAGAGCAATATGATGTCACCTGAAGAGGGGACTAATAATGTCATTGGAGAAGAACAAGGCGATGGCAATGAAAGTGATGACTTAATTTCCACATCCGAAATGGAAGGGGGGAACGAAAGAGCAAGAGTGATTGCGCCATGTATCCATTCAAAAAAATGTCCTCTGGATGATGGATCGGTGACTCGACATCGAATTTGTCGGTTCGTACAACGTTTGAATCGGCCACCATTACAACGCGAAAATTTTCCAAGACATAATGCATTTGAAGATGAATATTTTTCATACATAGCCATTCAAAAAGTCATCGTCGATGGGAATGGCATCGAAAGCGATGATGTTGATGATGATGATGATGACATACATGGAGATCAATGGGGAAGGTTAATCCGAGTCCCTTTGAGAAGAACGAAACATATTGCGATGGATGCATGTACAAGAGAGGCTAATTTGGAAAGACGGGTTATCACAAAAGTTAACGCGGCTCCTGGTGACTTTCCGATCGCAAGACGTTCTAAATGGGGTGATATCTGGCCTAGGCCACCTGCTTCCAAAAGCTCTAAAGTTAACTTTTAAGAAACAAAAAAAAAAAATCTCTTTTAGCTACATTTTACGTCCAATCGATGAGGAATAACAATTGCGATGAGGCACCTTTATATCGTGATGAATGAATAAAGCAGAGAAACGCTAGCCACTACCTGCTCGCGAAGTTCTAAACAAACAAGTGAAGCAAAAGGACAAAGTACTTTACTTCTTTCTTTTCTCAACTTGCGCCATGAAACCTTGTCTAATAGGAGCGACAGAACGTTTGGCACCACAACTTTCACAAGAAACAAAGTAAAGTCTTGTATTAGCATCTCTCATCAACACAGTATCAGGTGAACGACAAGATGTACAAATAACATATTCCAACATATATCGTTTCAATACATTAGCAATACCTTCTGAACCGAATCTACCTTTAATAACCAAACGACCACCCTCTTGGATATTTCCTGTAGTACCCAATTCCGCACACATATAAGCTAATAAATGATCTTGTTGACGATGAATACTTTTGCAAATAGAACCGAAATTTAAAAATACAGTTTTCTTAGTTCCTTCTCTTGCAACTTGAGGAAGTTCAAGACGTATTCTTTTACGCTGAGAAGCACCTGCAGCTAATGCAGGATTTTTACCGTGTAAAAATTGAAATGCTCGATTAATTAATTCAGCATATGTATAATCTCTATTTAAATCATCATCCCATGGTTGAGGCGCGACTTCTCTTCGTTTATTAGGTTCATTTGTTTTTCCATCATCACCGATCATTGTAATACCACCATTTCCATCTTCTTCACCCGGCATAGATGTCGGATCATCACCGAAATCAACTTTCCTCTTCTTCTTCTTCTTCTTCTTACCACCAAATGAGGGTAATGCAAAATCTAATGGTTGCTGTTGTGATTGCTGGTCACTATTTTCATCGTTTTGAGGTTGATTTGGGTCATCGTCGTTAAGAGATAGGTCATTCAATGATTGAGCTGCAGCGGTGTTGGCATCATCGATGGAAATTGGTGCTCCAATTGACGGAATTGCTGCAGCGACAGCTTTCGTTTTCTTCTTCTTCTTCTTCTTTGAAAGATCGAAGGAAGGGGCGTCTGCATTAGGGGGAGGGAGTGACGACTGGTCGACGTCACCCGGCATATTTGACAGCGGTATTATGAAGAATTTTCTGACAAGGCGGAAAGGGATGGGACAAAATAACCGAAAAGCAGGGTGTTCGAAGTGCGAAAATTAAACGTGACGAGCAAGATAATAACAAATGTTGTGCCAGCCCGTGGTATGGGATGGCTGTTGATGGGAACTTATGAAGGACTAAAGGTGAGAAACACATCAACGAAACTTTGCACCGCCCGTAGATAATTACAGTAAATATATTTCTGAAGGTGTAAGCATATATTCACAAAATTGAATTAAAATTATTCATTATGCGTCCTTTACTGCTTTAGAATGTGGGAAGATCGTTCTTTCCACTGGAAACGCTGGAGGTAAAAGGTAGAATAGTGTGACGAGCGAAGCACCAGAAAGGTAACGCTGTCCCACGGGAGGGTTGGGCGGAAAAAGAAAAAGGACACGGAGAGTAAGCGACGTCGCAAAAAAACAGAGTGCAGGAAAGGGCATGGGAACAGGGGCGTATGTGAGAGCTGCTTGGTGCGCTTGAGGTTGTGTGGGTCTGTGGATGAAGGAAACAGTTTAGAGAGGAGGTCGGGTTCCTTTGCTTTTGTTATTAGTGAGGGCTTTTATAGCGTTTTGCTCGGTTGCTATGACTTGTCCTAACATGACAAGCCAAACAACATCCCGACATAATAATATTATTATGGAGTACCTACTATGCTAGTATATCCCTAATGTTAATTTCTTATGTTGGCTACAGTCAACATTATTTTTAGGATCACTCAAACTGCTGGGAATTTGTCAAATTGGGCTTTGATTCGACGAAGTTATTGGCAAACTCCATCTGAAAGTGATATAATTTGAATCGTACCGAAAACCTTCGAATTTTCAGAGTAATGGTATTTACAAGTCCAGTCCAAATGGATGCATTTTTTTGGCTGATCAGGGTTATGTCGACTCTAGTCAACAATACAATTAGAAAACTTTAATGAAAAAAGCAATAGTGTTTAAGAAGGAAAATAGACATTTACAAGTTGTCAGGTTGCTGTCTTCATTCATAAAAGCTTCGTGTTGGTAACTCGCACGGTCTCAGTTAATTGTTAGAATGCCACATATTGAAGCAGCTTACTCACTGACATGGATATGTACGAACATACAGGTTGAAACATCAGAGAAAACATTTGAAGGAGGATATGTGTCCCATTCTTTTGTTAACAATTACTCCACAAAGAGTACAATAAAATAAGTTACTCTGCTTTTGAATGCACCTGTGAACCTGCCACCTCAATTGAGGCTTAATTACCAAATTTTTCATGTCATCACTATGGACAAAGGAGATTTCCCAAGGTTACACTTTCATGCGGTTCTGGATACTTCTTTGACAAACTCATTTGACCAACTTGGTGATGCATTGATAATATTTTTCTTGGCAATACGTTAATCTAGTCGACTAAGTTTCCCTGTTTACCGCAAAAGTTCTTTTGAATGATAATACGTGTAGTATTAAAGAGATTGATGAAAAATTAGAGCATGAAGGTACGTTTGAATGAATTCTTCGTCTGAAAAAATTCATGTACTTCATAAATTCGCCGACCTTTGGATTAATTTACAACTAGAGTTTTAAGAACTTTAGAAGAAATGATTTTCCCCATTTCAGGTGGGATGTAAAAGATCTAAGTATAGCACGTTCTTGTGTAGGAAAATAGAATCAGTATTTAGATATAGAGTACAGAATCTGTGTTGCGTGCGCAAAAATATTAATTGACGGGAGTGGGTCAGAAGTACGAATGCAATTATTTACCACACGCAAGGATGTTGAATAGGTGTGGTGTTTGTTTCCCTTGCGGTGGTTGGTGAAAATGCTATTGACTAATTTTTAACGGTTGTTGGTATTGAGATCAGCTCATTTGTGACGTAAGTAGTTGCATATTTGATGGTTCATGTAGCTGGTGCGTTGATGTTGTTGAGGTTAGATTATTTATTTCTTTTAAAACAAATCCTGGATGCTCCAGAGCAAACTGTGAGCAATTAAGCTGCCAAAGGAAAATTCTTTTTCGATAGATATCAAATAAAACCGAAACATAATTCCTATGTCACGTACTGTTAGATACGAAATGATAATGATTGGATAATTTAAAGATGAACTGAATGAATGTAATGAATGGTTCAAATGTATACCAAAATGGACTGTTATGTTGATTAGAGTCAACATGTAAGCGTTATTGATGATGGAAATGAATTTAATAAACGGAAGGATGATAAGAATGATCGGTACTGATCGTGTTCGAGTCTTCTTTCCACAATAGCCTGCCTGGGAAGTGCACTCCACTAAAAAGGAGAAGAGAGTTAGGGTGTAGGTGACAATACAGTAAAAAAGTCGCGCCGTAAACGAATACTAACGACAAGAATAGGGTAGGTAGAGAACGCGCATAGTGCGCGGAAGTGACTTAGTGGTCGGATAACTACCTCGTGTAGTGTAATGAACTCCAAAGGGAGGAGTTAATGGAGCAATAAAGGGAGTTCAAGGCCCTACATTCCGAGTAACTTGTTTGAGATAGGAACTCTGTAGCACCTTGCCAGAAGAGGGTACTGAGGGATACCCATACTAGTTGTGTCTTTTAAACTCCGTTTCTCCTCCTTTTCCACCTGTATTTTTTCCACCTGTATTTCTCTTTTCTCTCTTCCACAACGTGTCGTAATTACACACCTGTAGACTTGGGTCTACAGGTTTGTAGGACCCATCAGTGGAGCTACATCACAAATCAACTCACCATCCTGGCCCATACGGTCGTTCAATTTCATGTCCTCAGAAGAGATTGAACCAACTGCATCTATTAAAGGTATGCCACCCATGTCGACACGCGCTATGACTTCCCGTACTCCTAAATACTCTGTGAATGCGCCTCCGGACCCAACTCAACCGACGCAACTCAGCCGACTGTAGAGATTGATGTAACTAATGATGAGGCTAGAGGACAGGCCAGATTTTTAGCTATAGTGATCAAGTCTTACCTGACGCCGATAGCTTATAAAGACGCCGGTTCGTTTGACGACCCAGATTTGTATGGAATTGCTCCATGGTTTGACAAGACGGATGTCTTGGATGGTTCAATCTTTCCGCGTTTCGAGTCTAACGGCTTTATTCCTGATGGTACTCAGATATCCGTGAAGAAAACCGAGTCCTGGTACCGCCAGTTTTCTTATTACGACGATGATTTGAGAGTCGGCCATGGACGTACTGCCGCGGATATCCAAGTGGATTCCAACAAGGCTGCTCATGCGGGTATGAACTGTTCTTCACAGTTATTCCACTTACGGATGACATACGTGCTGACTTGTTACTGTATCGTACCCAAGGGGAGATATAGAATGTTGCTAATATTCATTCCATCACAATTGAGATGGTCGAAGGCTGAAGAGGCAAACTAATGATGTAAAATGAGACAATGTTGTTCAGAAAACCCTGTGTCAAGGCGGAATTTCGTTACTTCACTAAGAATTAGGCTTACTGGAGGGTCCATGTTAGGGATGAGCATCGTTTACGTACGACGTATGGCTTGGACGTTCCATACAAATGAATCATGAATCATCATATTTGCCCCAAAATGCGTAATAACGGTTGGGTAAAGCTTACTAAAAACTGGAGACGAGTCGAAGTCCCTAGAGGTTGTCTTCCCGAACTCCCTCCGTGTTTCTAATAAATTTCGTAGGAGATACATAAACTTAAACTTTATAGGGTCTTGAAGACCCCAATAGAAGGTGGTGGGTTGTTACTTGCACCGAGATGGTGGCAAAGATTGCGGCCTCCCTTATTTAGGAAGTATATGACAATTTCCGGCTATGGGCCGTTTTGCCTCACACGATCTCGCTCAGTCGGGAGTTTGAACTCATACCAATCCTTGGAAACCAAGATAATATGGATGAGTACCTTGGTATTTTACGTGTGATCGATCACACGGATTTTACTCTGAGAAACTGACATAGACCCATCATCCACAAGCTAACATGTAACCTCACTAATTATGGTACTATACAGTAGAACGTATAGCAGGCCACCAGACTCAGTGAACAATCTACAGTATACACAAATTAGATCATACAGAAGTTAGCATTATTTGGATCCTAGCGACTCAACAATTCTACCTATTGTGGACACATGTGCATGCTATAGGCTTGACATCTTCTTCATTCAAGGATCTCTGTCTTGTATCCACTTTTGACATTCTTCACAACTATAAGAATGACATTCACGTCATTCTATTTCTATTCCCTTTTCCTTTTAGTAATTTCTTATATACAATCATTAAAACAATCTCGTTTACGATTATTACCGGTAACGTATTGATATCACGACCAAAGAAGTCTCCAAGTTAATATTGATATTATCTCTCGCTCGTCCTGAAATGACTAATAGATGCTCTTATCGTCCTTACTCGCTACGTCGCTTAGTTACTTTACCCATATGCTCTCTCTGTCCGTACTGCCATTCGACCTCGATGATCATCATCGAGGTCGAATGGTCAAAGACATACTATCTTACAATCAAACATGTGTTGGTGGGTTGGGATAATGACGAAGCTGTCGTGGAGTAGTCTGACCATTCCGTTTACACGTATGGAAAGACGTCGGGGGTTAGTGGCCCTGTTTATCGAGATGCTGGTCCTGATTTTGCAGTCGTCTCTAATCCTTCTCCATCGTCGGGAGGTGTTGGCTCTGATTATGATACTGGAGTTGTAAGACAGTTCCACAGTGAAACTGGGGTTGAAGATCGTTATCTCACTTGGAGTTGAGTTGAGTTACGCTGCTATCTACGCGGTCGTCTTTCCTAGATATTATATAGTGTGTATGTTTCAACAACCATTTAGTTCGTGTAAGCTATTTGGCTGCCTCTTATGTTTAAAGTTTGATGATTCTTTTATGTTGTGTTGTAATGTTGTTGATTCATGACCAGATAAATATATCCGTTTTTGTTTTATTTGCTACCGTTTGTTCGGGAATGTATTGATCGGACGTTATGAATTAGCGGTGAAGTTTGTCGTGCTAAAGAGGTTCAGTGTTGTAGGTAGGACTATCAATTGTGTTCGTGTTGTTTTTTCCTAAGTTTAATTGGGTTGACTTACCAGATAGGTGTATATGTTGCTATAAATTACCACTAACAGTGTCGGATGTCCAAACGTCCGCGAAACAGCGCCACCCGCCACCCCCTTTGTGGATATGTTTTCTTTTTCCCCAATTGGGTTCTGTCCCCATTTATTTTATTTTTGTTTTGTTGAGAGGTCGGTGCTAGGTCCATACTGTCGACGTTGCGGCGTACCGAAAGGGTGGCGAGTGAATTTTTGAAATCATAGTAAAATTGGAGTGTTCAGTCTGCCTCAGAGATGTGTTTGGTGGAGTTTGGGTGACACGAGTTTGGTCTCGGATGTTGATCGTACCAGAAAATATCGGTAGGTGATGCGGGACCGTAAGTGGCGTTTGAGATACGAACGAATTTCAGCGTGGAGTTGAAAAGGCGGGCTGGTGTTACAGATGTCGGGGAAATGAGCCGATCGCGAAGTGCGATGTTGAAATGCGGCCCCCGTTTCGGCGTTGTTTTGTCCGGAGATTGTTCTTGATTGCTGAAAGTGTGATGACCCTGCCCGGGGGAGAGGCAGAGTTGGGTGTGGTGTGGTGTCAGACGATCCGGAATTGTTTCCGTTGGACGTTGCATACATGCGTTTGCATGACTCATACAAACTATCTCGGAGCGAGATGTGTTGAATTGTACATAAGTGTATGGTGTTTGGGCGTGTTGACGTTACCGGGATAGTCCGTTTGTGTTGAGGTGCGGTTATTTGGAGAGGTAGTGGTGCGTTATCACAAATGGGGGGCATGGTCCATGTGCGTGTTGTGGTTGAATGTGTGCCGTTAGTCCTGTTCCGTTCGGGGGTTGTTTTTGTTCCCGTGGTAGCGGTCGGTGGTGTGTCGCGCAAACGCCAACTGTAAGTGGAGTGACGCTTGGTAGTTGTATTTATTCCGCCGGGAGACGTTTTGAGATTCGATACACCACGTGTGAAGTAATGGGCCAATCAAATGGTTGTATAAATTTTTGCAAATTTTTGCAAATGTCTTTGTAGGGTTTACACCGAAAGGTGGTAATAATGTTACTAACATTATTTTAGATATTTATTCTGATTAAGAAATTAGTTCAATTAATGTTATTAACATTAAATAAAAGCAACATTAAATAGAAGACAATATTCCAAAATTACGATATTTTGAATTAAATAATGTTACTAACATTAATATAAAAATGGTGCATTTTGGAAGAGTGTGAGTAAAATTATTTGTAGTTAGATAAACAAAACTCATTTATTCAACAGGTAAAAGTCGAGCTGGCTCAGTTGGAGTTTGCGTTGCTTGCAAGGCGTTGGTCTCAGGTTCTATTATTGTATGTTTTATTTGGAGTGTGATCTAAAATGTTTATCGGAGTCAGTCCGGACAAGTTGCTGAGATTTGGAGTTTGATTTTAATTCAAGGATTCACAGTGATTTAATTTAGAGGATATATCCTCCCCATCCTGACAGTGGGGAATATCCAGCATGGTCGTTGAATTTGATTAGAGTTAATTTTCAAGCGTCAATTACGCAGTCTTCTGACTGTGTATCTAATTCGCAACAGCGGGAACGCTGAACGCGGGAACGGACTGGTGGATCGTGACATGAAGTATTATTAATAAATTTTTAACTAGGGGGTACCACTTCATCCGGATCTAATCCATCAAAATTTTGAAAAAATTTTGAAACTATGCTCTGCAAGTGTGGGAAAAGCTACATTACTTCCAATAACCCGTTTGTATTCTTTACCAACCCACATCTAATCATAGATTTCCTTGCATATGTTAAATCAATATCATCTCTTTCTTCGTTTACATCCCGTACTAAATCTGCAGCAAGCTTTAGAAAGAAGCGCTTTCCGGGATTAGGAAACAACCCAGATGTAGTTCCGTGTGTGTTTTATTCACTAGTGCGACGCAGAAACTGTGATTTACGTCCCTCCCATCTATTTTTCCAGGCAGTCTTTACTTTATGAATAATAAAGGATCAGCAGGTTGAATCAGGTCTGTCACATTGGGGGAAAACGTTATCTCAATTTTAATGTTATCCAAAGACAATTTTAACTCAGCATTCATTGCATGTCCGGAACAATTATCCATAAACAGAACCCTTCTCCTTCCATTAGGCAAAGGAGGAAGAGCTCGACGCTCTCCAGTCTACAGCTTCATGACCCGTCGGTCTATCCAACCCTGTGGGCTAATGCGGTATGAAATTCCTGGAACATTGTCTTCGATGAAACGGATGGGATAATGTCCATTCTTATTCTTGAATATCATAAATGGAGCTTCTTTTTATGCCAAAGATCCACCAGATATACGCACCATCATGGTCATTCCTTCACCCCAGATGTCACGTCCGCATATTTGACTATTTTATCACCACAAAAACCAAGTGTGGTTCCATTATCCATGTTAACCATGAAGTGCGTCTCGTAAGCATTTGAAATATTGTCTTCGTCGAGAATATCGGATTGGAACTCTCGACCATCTCCTCCCAGGAAAAATAAACCTTTCGTTCTATCATCTCCTGTGCTTTGGGAGAAATCTGAAGTTTTCCAGTTTAACGTCGGAATACAATGCTATGTTGATGCATAAACCTTTGAACCCAACAAACTGATATTAAATCAATAAGCTTTTTGCTATCCCTCCATGCTCTCATTTCCATGCTGTATTCCTCAGCTCAGCTTCCTCGAATGAGGTCTTTACACATTAGTCGTAATGTGTTAGTGGATACCTTCAGTACCAATTTCCTTAGTCGGTCAAATTAATTTACCAGATCACTCTCCAAAGCGACCACCCAACCCTCCCACTTTCGACCTATCCGAATACATGATTTCGTCCGTAGGATTATCTTTCCAATCTTAGAGACAGAACACACTGATAATCGCAGCCCTGATCTTTGTCCTGTTGACGAAAATGCAGCTGTGAAACTATCTCTGTCACTCCAGAACCTCTTTGCACGCATATAATTGGCAAAATATTCGGAACGAAAGTACTGTGGAAACTTAATAATAACTTTTGACTGAATTCGTCTTTCTGAACCACTTTTTGAGACCTCTACAATCATCTATGGAATAATCTTTGCTTTTTCAACTAGTGATAAACCGTTGTGATGTCGGTACTTCTGCCTATGCTCACCAATTGGAACAGAAAGTGGAGATGGCTGTGAATGATCGGAGGATATGAATGACGCAGGTTCTGGTTGAAGATTGGATTGAGTTTCGATTCCACTCTCAATGCATGCAATAATTGGTGAGACGGAGACTGACATTGCAAATTTTGATGGTTGAAAAACCAATGGATGTGATCGGATGTTACCCACATTTGTTCCCAGGACTCAATTTTCACCTTCTATTTATATTGCACTAGATAATATTAAATCCAATTTTGAAAGATCAAAACAGTCAAAAGTGGAAACAAATTGACCGTTTCAAGATTTTTTTTCGTACATCCTCATCTGAACAGATTTATTTCTTATAATCCGTTACGGTAGCCACTACGGTAGTATTACAAGAAGCTTCCGGCTGTTCAAAGTTCAAGACCAATACAGCTGTTGGAAACCAATTATGACCTTTACAGACAGTGATCGCAACAAAATTTTGCTCTTTACGATTTCATTCTCTCTCATATAATTTAAAAGTAATACAATTTTTAAATTTTAAATTTTCAGTTTATAACTATGATTTAAAATTCATATTTCAATAATAAAGTTGGTAACATTATTCCAAATAAACTGCAAATAATGTTACTAACATTATTTTGAATATTTGGAAATCCCAAAATTCTAAATAATGTTACTAACATTAAATTGTAGTAACATTAAATTGTTGGTAACATTAATTCCACCTTTCGGTGTAGTTCTTGATTTTTTGTTGATTTTTTTGATGATTTGGAATGATGATGTGCGTACAGTGGGCGTGTATTTTTGGCCTGTACTGTTCGGTGTGTTCGTGTGTTTTGACGGTTTGGGTGTGTGTGTTGGGCTATTTTGTTGCATCTGCAAAGCCTTGTGATGAGGGTAATTTTTGTTGGCATCAGTTAGTGTTGAATTCCGTGCCTAATTGCATGTTTTTGCATTTTTTCGTCGGTTTTGGCCACCAATTTTGGTGTTTCGGTGCCTATTTAAGGTGTAGTTAACTGGCGATTGAGAAGTTGATTTCATTCGACATCTTCATCTTCATCCTCTTGTAATAATTGACCACATTGTTCCAGGGGAGGTGCCCGATGGGATCCCACGTGTTAGCCTCCGGTTTGAAACCGTACCATCTAATTCTGTATAGCGTCTGCCCCAACCCGGCGTTTGGGAGGTTTTCATCATCGTTCTGCCCATGGTTAATTATTCTGTCCATCACGTATTGTGGTGTTTCACCCTGCGTTTGACGTGCGATGCCATTATGCAGTTGACGTTAGCTGGTGTCAACCGGTTGGTCCTCGTTCCACACATGTTCTCTTGAATCATAAGTGTGGTGTTCCACATCGCTGATGTGTCTACGGTTTGTGATTCGGGTTGTCCTCATGAGTCCTATTGCTCATGGTGTAGTGAGGTTAGATGTGATTAAAATTCCCCTGTTGAGGTTAGTTCATTCTCCGTTTGTTCTGAGTCAATTTTACGTTCAGCGGTTTCTCCCTGCACTGTATCTTCATATTCATCCATTGGTGTTGGTGAAAGACGATATTCTTGTCAGGCTTTGATCAGACTAACTAATGCTTGTGACAACAATCACGCCTGTAATATGAATATCTGATT
>JAULBU010018956.1:0-20024 GCA_032358235.1 Odonthalia washingtoniensis | reverse complement strand
ATCTGTCGTACTATCCTTATTCTCACTGTCCGATTCGCATGTCCCACAATCACATTTTCCGTCAAGGAATGGTCATTTTGGTATGGCGTCAGCAACTGAGAGTTCATGCTGTTCAAAAGTAAATTCTTGGGGGGCCCGAAGCATTTCCATTTGGCCAAAATGACCCTGTAGTAGGGAAAACGCTTTGTTGATGGGTGACTAAACTTGGTGATGAGTTGCAAGTAGGAGTAGATCTGCGGTGTTTATTATGATATGCCTATGTCAATCTAGTTGAGATTGTTATTGTGATGGCACAACACGGGTCGGCAAAAATGATTTGGCGTGAGATGAGTCCGTTTTATTGTGACGGGTAGGTGAGAATTTGGTCGGGGGTGATGGATTTTTTGATGATCGGGGAGATGCAGCTGTTACATGTAAATGTCAACAATTACTGTCTTGTCAAAGAACCAACGGATATTTTGTACTTTCGAAGCTTTCTTATCTTTTAATCGCAGCCCCATATTATGCGAACATTAAATATTTCTTCGTGATACAGTCTCTACCCAATCGCAGCTGGTCATGGCAGTAAAATTTTCTCGTGTTAGACTTATGAAAATTCACCCACACCGGTCAAGTTAATTTGGAACATATAAACCCTATTTCCACATTTTCTGGTATTGTAAAGTTAACTTGACATTAAAACAGTAGGCATGTGTACCTGTACTGGTCTATTAGAAAAATCAAATGTACCATGTACTTGAACTGTGGAAAAATAAGTTGAAGAATCTTTGTACTTGTAATGTTTGAATGAATGTTCAAGTGTACACATGTACTGCATACAGTTATATTGTATGGGGTAGATGTGAACCATTAATGATAAAAAATTACAGTGGAAATCAATTCACAGATTCTTCGTATAAGGCAGTATTTACCGCCGTCGATATTTTCAATTTTCAAACATCGTGGACTATCGAAATACATATCTCACACGGAGACGAACGTCACTTACGCAGTAGACAACAGAAGAATGAAATGACAGAAGCCCCATTCCGTTTGACGTCTGAGGCTATAGCTGATGCGTCATCAACAAACTTATCAAATAGTAGATCGAAAGAATATTTCCTACAGCAGGCAGAGGATCTTTGTAAAATGAAAAAAATGGACGAAGGTCTTTTTTGGATTTTTTTGGTGACTATGGAGACGGCACGGTCGTATGCTTCATCTGTGGCCCCGTTCAAATGACTGTAGATCGTACAAAGAAACGCGAACGCAAAGGTCTAATCAAATCCATTAAACTAAACGGCACAGCTACATTCAAGAGACACCTTCAAGAACACCACAAGTCGATTTTGACAGAATTGGAGGAGAGACACATAGTAACGGAGACACCAAACAAACGCCAAAAGGCTGTTCAAAATTTGTTCAACTCTCACACTACATACGCAACACCATCGGCAGCAAAAAAGGAACACGTTCGAAACTAAATAATTATGATTGAAAGAGCTGGTTTGCCTATATCGATTATGTAAAAACTTTATTTTAAGGGTTTTGTCTACTCTATCAGCCCTGGCGTCAGAATAAGAGATCAGAAAACAGTTATGGAGAACCTTATACCAGGTGTGACAGTGAACTGTATTTAAGACATTGTGATTATAAAACTTAACACACTCATTTCGGTCTGTCTCACATTTGATCTATGGATGAGCTGAGGATGTCAAGATATATTCGATCTTATAGCCCGTGGTCTTGATGGGGATTTCAATTCTGTTGTTGTCCATGTTACCATGATTAATTGCGAAAAATTCAGAGAGGAGATTCTTGTAGAAAATTTTCAACAAGTTTGGGAAGGTTTGGTCCTGGCTCAGAAGTTGCAGCGTCCGTTAAGGATGGTCGCTCAAACTTGTGAAAATGCATGAATGATAGAAAATAAGTACCTGAATTCAAGCCTCTTCAGACGGAATAGTGCATGAGTGGTGTGTACTCTACTCATATTATCTCTGGAGCTGCAAATGCCGAACTTTTGAAGGATATCATAAATGGTCTTCCAAAAATTGAAATCAGTAAGGTACGATCGTTACTTAAAAGATGCATTACATGGTCCAAAAAGTATCCAAAAGTTGGAACGGCCTGGTTTGATGCATGTGAGATCAAAGGGATGCCCGAGCCTATCATTCCTACGCCAGATACAACAAGATTTCGGAGTGTTGTCGTGATGATTAAAATGATTCAGAATTACAACCAATCCATTGACGAGTGCTACCGATCTCAATCCGATCTCAATCCCTGACAAAAATTTCTGAAAAATGCTACTGTGAAGATCGTCAAAATAATTGTCAATACTCTGGATCAACTTCTTGTTTCGTACTTACAGATTCAGAGAGGTAAGTGTGTCATCAGTAATGCAGTTGCACATGTCGTTGAAGTGTATATAAATTACTCAAATATACGCACAAAACTATAAATCATGTAGCGGCAACAGACTTTGAGGTGCAGTTGAAAATGTTTCAGGCAAAGATAGAAGGGACTGTATTTGAAAATTTTACAAGTTTACTAACTACTATGTCTGAGTTTCAAGAGCTTTCTGGTTGTCTTGTTCATCAGTACATCCAACTCAGTTTGGATCCTCAATACAAGGGCTGAAAAAGGCTGATGAGACTCTACGAAAACAATATTGATGGTGTCCGCAATATGCGAGAAGATATGACGAGGTATTCATAGTTACTCTACCTGTACACGTTCACAGGGCATCATCTCAGACTGAAGCATCCGGATTGCCTCCTGAAACTCAAATCCATATAGTAGATGATGATCCAGATTGTGTTCTGGTTGAGTAAGGAAAAGCGAGTGAACAGGTTGTTGTACATGCAATAAAAGCGGATCTAAAACGGTTCCAGATTGAACCGTTCAGAACTAACTTGAAGAAAAGAGAATGGTTCAAAAGTCATACGGACAAATTTCCAAATGTTACAACTCTAGCGCGTCATATTCTTGGTATACGAGCAACACAAATCGATGACAAGCGAATTTTCAGTGCGGCCTTACGGTTATGTAGTCCACTACGGAACAGATTGGGAACTGAAATGATCAATCAGTTATATCTATTTTTCAAAACTATCCTACTTTATACGAGTTATTAGAAACTTAAATATGAACTGTAGAAGGGTTCAGTGAGTTTTATAGTTTCCGTTGAGAAGGATTATCTCAACGGTGATTCCGACATATATGATTCCGATTCCCTGTCTGTTTAGTGACAAAGGATTATTGTTTTCGCCACCAGGTAAGTCCCCATTTCATGGTTCCTGGTTCTGTCAATCGGACATTGATTTCAATGAAGGACGTTTGGTGCCTAGTCCTCTTCTAATGGCCATTGCCACGAAAGGTGTACACTATTCGAAGGATAGCGAGAATACAACTCCAAGGTGAAACTATGTTGGGTCATTGGACTGGAATAGAACTCCGAAAGACATCCCCCTGTATTCTCTTTTCTAAATAATTTGGCATTTTAGCGCAATGAGAAACTATTGATTTCAATTTGTGAATACGGTAGGAATCGATCTGGAGATCTTTCCAGTAGGTGTACCTGGCCCTAGTTAACTGAGTTAGAAAATCTGTTAAGGGGTGAAAGCACATGTCGAAAATCCACTGTATTTACAATGTAACATGTACCTAGTGTTACATATCATATACAATTAATGTAATTGGACCATATAATAAAAAAGCTTATGGTATGTACTGTAAGTTTTGAAATTTTCTATGTATTTGTTCGATTTTCAATTATTATTCAAAGTGGTACATGTGTCATGTACTGTACTGAATAAGTCCAACACTATTTTAGTACTAGGACCAATTTATTTATTTTGGCCTTCTGTACGTACTAATGTGCATGTACAGTAAGATTTTGAAATTCGGGCTAATGTACTATGTACACCGTACATAGAAAAGTTACATGTACACCCGCACCATGGTTCAAACTCCCAACTTACGGTATAGCTATGTGCCTCCCGACCACTATGCCACAATATGTTGGTGAGAAAAGATTAAATTCGATTTGTATTTATATCATGAAGCTTACAAATTTAGAGTTAGTTCTTACACAGCTATCATTTTAGTCGCCTCTGCTTAGTGTTAATCTATGCCACAGCATCCAGACAGAGTAAACTTGGGGTTTCTTCCCCATTATCGGTTTTTATTTGATCAACAGAGCTGAGTGCCTCATATGAATCCCCGGTATGGTCCTTGTCAAATAACTTGTTTGAAGCCGAAAGACAAAATAAGCAAGCCACAAAAACGACAAACAGCTCAAAGGACCTTTCATTGTTCCAGGTGCCGTGACTCTTCTTCCTTTCATTGATTTTTTATATCTGTTCTTTTCCTTGATGTTGTAAGCAGTCATGAATTCACTAGAACTCTCCTTCTCTTCAAATTTCGTCCATTTTCTCACACAAAACGAACCATGAGCAACAAACCAAATACCTTCAGAATGTTGCCAACCCGGAACATCACCACAACTGCGTCACACCCCCTTGATATAGCCTACCAGAAGCTGGAAAGGACATTGTACGCTATCATGCTCCATTTATGAAAGTTTTTCATATTGAAAGGATCGTTGATTGAGTTAATCGTTGACTGTTTTCTATGAACGAGCAATATTATATATTTCTAAAACTTGTGCTTGTTCTTTCGTTATTTATTAAAATCGTATACTGGTTTCTAAAATACAACAGCGTAATTATTCTAATGCAAAATAAAAATGCAGAAACGTAAATCATTCTAATCCAAAATAAAATACAGAAACATATATTATTGAAATTCAATATTTCAAAAATTCAAAAATTCAAAGACATTAAATATAAAAGTAACAATTGTTAAATAATCCGTTGTTTGTCTTGATTGAATTTAGCGTTTCTAATTATTCCATTGAATCTCTCGGGAGAATTCATGATTCGTACCTAGAGTGGTGTCGAAATTGAGTTTCGGTACCAAGATTTCGAAAATTGTTAATATCCAGTACCGAGGATTAGTATAAAGTATTGATTTGGTACCGAAATGAGGTCGATGGGCGGAAATGGTACAGAGATAGGCCTACACGGTACTGAGGTCTGTATAAAAGTTGGGATTTGGTACCGAGATAATCAAGGACTAATAGAGCCATTGAATAGAAATCTGGGTACCAACTCGGCCATGCACGGTATAGAGGTACTGAAAACGAACTGTTGTCCTGATTGACGTATTGAAAACATAATAATGTACAAACAGTACTAAATTGAAAAACAGTCCACAGATACGTACTTGCCGAATAATAAATTTTATTCATATACTTTGAAAGGTAAATATGAAACGTAGGACGGATCATTTCTAGCGGACGCTGAATGTTCCTCACTATCTGCACCCAGAACTTGTCTGATATTACACTATTTTGGCTATATGAACACGTATATGGCATAGAGAGCAGTTACATATCCGTTCTAACGTCTTTTGTAGCTATTTAGTGCATGTTCGTCATCACGATTTGAATTGAAAATGTTATCGAAGTTCTCGGGCTCTAATGATTCGTCCCAATCTTCTTGTTCTGTGTGTTCTTCATAAACTTGCTCCTTGTTACCAGATAAGGGTACAGTGTGAAATTTTTCGTCTCGTTTATAACCTGGGATACATCCGCGCCTGAAATCTTATTGCATATTTCAACTCTCTTGCCAATTTCTGCACGCATTTAGTTGCAATTTTACGATCACATGTTTGATTCATGTCCAGATGGACAAGAAAGCTGTTCTTTAGGTTTATTTTTCGCAGTTATCCTCGTTCAAAGCTTCTGATTTTACATTACATGATAACCTCTGTAAGTGGTTTCCAATCCATGTTCTCATTTAGACGAGTAAGTTCATTCATTTTATCGCACGCTGTTTGCGCATCGGTGAAATCGATCATAGTACCGATTCGGTAGTAGTACTGATTCGGCAAAAGGTAAGTGAGAGTGGCGAGAGAGAAGGGCGAGCGAGAAAAGGATTGACATAATCAAATTAGAAAAGTGTACAAACATTTCGGATTGTATGGGTACTTTTTTTGCCAAACGTTGATTGTATATGTACTGATTTCGGGGAAATAAAATGGTTCGAACTTATGATCGGATCAGTACCTATACAGGCTTAATCAGAACCAAGATATTTGGTACTCAAACAGCCATTTTACTTAAATTTAGGTACAGAATCAACATTTCTCACCAGACCTCGGTACTAGATAGTTACCATTTTTGAAACGCTGGTATCGAAACTAAATTTTGACAACGTCTAGGTCCGAATCGTGGTATTTCCCATAATAGTTTTAAGTCATGTGACAGAATACAACCCATGTACAAAAGAGCTGTTTTTCAACCTGCGAAAAAAAATACTTTTCATGGCAGTGATTGGTCAGTAGCGTTTTTTGGTGTATAGTACGGTCAATATGATTGTTATTAATGCAGTGGGGTACTTTTCGATAGGAAAAGGTTACAATGGGCACTGGAGAAATTGTACAGTATGTTATTGAAACGTGGAGTAGCTCGTTGTGTAATGTGTATGCAGGAAATATATAGAAGTAATAATATGTGGACAGAAAGAGTCTTCGAAGTGGATGAATTATCCATGCGATTTCCATTATATTATGAGGATTTGTGTCACGGTCAGATGCAGAAGTGCATCAGATTGTGTTACAGTAGAGGGTGGGTGCATTTCCTCATTTTCGGGGAAGAAAATTTAATTGTCATCTGAAAGTTTCTTCTTCCAAGTACTGAGGAAGCATTCGATTCAGTATAAAAATTTCCAGAAAGCCGGAAAATATGGGGGTGGAAGTCTACTCATTTTAGAACAATTGTTTCGAATAATAGAGAATTTACTATATCCTCCAACTTAACCACATTTCGTCTTGCCTAGTAGGACAGGGGAAATTTGTTTGAGTTATGGATATTTGCGGCACCAGTGCACTCCACGTAACAAAAATTATGGAAAATCTAGAAAACAACGAAAAATTTTTAGCTTGTTTCAATCATAATAATGAGGCAATAACGACAAATATTCGTAAAATGGCTAATTTTTTATTTGCATAAATTAAGCGCACGATGTGCTCGACATGCAAAGTAAAATCGAAAACTGTCCTTCTGCTTTTCCGGGGAGGGAGGAGAACACTTTTAGATTAAAGGGCTACGACAGAGAAGTGCTCGATCGTAGCCCTTTTCAACCCCACCGCACCTGGAAAATGGTAGTTCCTTCAAAATAATTAGTAAAAATAAATAACGAACACTCAAAAACAAACAACAACAACAAAAGAAAGCAAAACAAATAACCAATACTAACAGTTAAGAAGGAATAAGGAACAACGAACAACAACGAACAACATCCAATATTACCAAACAACAAGCAAAAATAATGAATGGAAAAAGTACAACTACGCTACAGAAACGGCAGACAGGATCAGGTTCAGCACCGTAAGAAGTATCGCTTTAATGATGACAGTGAACTCTTCCTGCTTCAATCGGTCATGAGAAGTGGGGCGCATCTTGCAAAATGGGAACAACTGGACACCCTATTTGTTGAAGTTTTATTGAAGTTCTTCTACTGAACGGACCGAAAGAATGTCTATTATCCACTGGTCCCACCAATAAATCTCTTCTAGATAGATACAAACGATTAGTGTTGATGAGGAAGAAAAAGGTTGCACTGAACATGGCGACGTATATGATTGAAGTGGAAAAATCTGAAACGGATATAATTTTGGACATTGTAGTTCAGGTGGGTGGATACGAGGAGAACAGAAGGGCTGAAGGGAACTAACTAAGAAGAATGGACGAAGTTTTGGTGTAAAGAGATAAAGAAATAAGAAACATGGCTATGAAGAGGCGGGGAACTCTGTGAGAGAAGTGGAGTTTTCAGATAGTGGAATCGAGGAAGTTGATGAAATAAGCGAGGGTACCAAATATTTGGCGGGTGAAAGAAGGTAACTAAATGCGAATGAGGGTTCAGATGATGAGATGAAAAACGTTTTCAGGGCTGATATGATTGAAAGGCAGAATTACAGAAGGAAGAAAGTAGAATTGAATAAGGAACATATAGATCCTGAAAAAGATTGATTTACAGCTGAAAAGAAACGATTTATAAAGATCTTTGCGACGAACAAGCGGAAATGTTACAGAAGAAGGCTGTAGAAAATGAAAGAGAACTGCTTTAAGGTGCTCTTGATTTCTTGGCGGGTCAGTTTAGAAATAAATAAGTTATCCAGCAGCTACGTATTGCACAAGAATTGAACTAGCACATTGAAAACATTAACCTAATTGCCCTCATTTTTCAGACATCTTTAGAAATTTAATAATACAGCATACGTAATGTATAAAAGTGAGATCTGTGCTCGTCCCACTTTAAGCGCACGTATAAAGTCGTTCAGATTCCACATCTTTTTCACGTCCTTGTGGCTCCATTATACCACCTCCCTCAAACTACTTACGTCTGTATTGAACGTTTTCTGTGCTGCGGTCGCAGTGTTACGGTTATACTCAACCTGAAACCATGGTCGAAGAAAATATACATAAAATCTGATGAAATTCCATGCATTACGCAACGGTGCAACAGTACGAGTCAGTAACAATGTTATTGACTCGTACTGTTGCATGTCATGTGGATAGGTATCGCTGCCCTGATCACACTGAGATTGTATCGGGTACCTTACAGTGCAGTGATCTTGTGATGCCAAAGCGAGGAATGAGTGCGAAGATAAGTCATAACTTTGTTTCTAAAAACTTTCTCGATAATCCACCACCTTCTGCATATTTATTGTTTAAACACCGCTTTAAAAAACAGTTAAGTTCACGTTTCTCTCTCGGTATGTACCTACATATGTCCAAGTTTGTCAGTAATGTTCTCTACTCAAACTGAAGCAACCCTGTACTACAAAACTTTTATGATGTGGATTTTGGCGCAATAGTGCAATAGCCACATGGTCATTTGGACCGAATGGAAAAAATTGAATAACATGACGCCGGTGAGAATAGGCGGCACTTCTTGAAGGCACAAAGATCTCCGACTGAGCCACATAGAAACGTCAGCGTCTCTTATAGTTGGCTGGAAGCCAGCTTATAGTGTACAGTTGTCTGGAAGCCAACTTTTAGTATACAATACAGTTCACAAACTGTAAGCTAGTATCGCCGCCGTCCATAGTTGCTGGCCACATAGGATATTTATGTAGAAAATCATATGACATATATGACAATATTGTATCGTTAACAGAGACTACAACTGTTGCCAAGTCCTTATGCATGTTGTACTACAACAATATTAGATCGGTATTTGAATTTGGTTTTACCACACTAGTGTAAAATCCAAATATTACTGTATTGTCCCTTCTGTATGCATAATTGACCTCACAATGTGAATAGCGACATGGGTACATTCCACTTTTTTGAGATCAGCCCCTCCATGATTTCGACGCAACATGTAACAACTAGTGCTAAGACATCTCATCAATTGCGATGGAAAAATAATTCTTGGAAGAATGAGTAATCCGACGTGAGTCGGAGATGGCGGCCGCACATTGGTTTTAAAAGTATACTACTGGGTCGGCAAGTAGGCAAATGAGGAGAATGAAACTTTTTTGCTCGGTGCTCTTTTTTTTTTCAGTAGACACAACTTAGTGTTGTGCCTTTTATACGAAAAAATGACACCAACTACGTCTCACAGTGGAGTTCGTTGAGTCAATCAAAATCAATAAAACAAATCAATCAATCAACAAAAATCAGTCAACAAGTACAGTTGGTGAAAATTCAATCCAGCCCGAAAAATGGAAAGAGAGGTGTAAGCATGGCTTACATTTTACTAAAAGCAATGCTTACACTGTAAGTAATTCGATTTTTCGGCGGGCAGGTCAACCCATCCTCATTCCAACAGTAAATACTCATTATAATAATCAAAACATAAAACTCATTTTTGCGTACAGCTTGCCCCATGAACACATTCCTCTACGTATGGCGTAAATACTCTTCATTATAGTAGGTTTCACATGGGGATGATCACAACACACAGAAATGAAATGAGGAAGGCAGATGGGTTCCGGGTAGAAAAAGCAGGCAACGTGGAGCGAGAATTCGAGCCGACCCACACGAAATACATGCTCCGCTACTTCTGACCGGTAAACAAGCAGCGCCAGAGAACAGTACAAAGAGGGTCATGCCAGAGTAAGGTGACGTTTGAGACATGATTTAGGATGCCTCGAGAATTGTTTGTGAAGATCATTGATGCATGAGTAGCGGGTGATGGTGAATGTGGTGAGTTCTTTCGTCGTAGGTTGAGGAGAAATGAAGCTTGTGAAAGGGGTATTTACGCACTAATCAAATTAATTGCGGCGCATAGACACCTGTCCCTATGGAATCCGAAGTGATTTATGCGATGACGGATTTGAAATAAGGGAATGAACAGCATCTTTATGTAGTACAGCTCTATGTCGTGTTATTGGCGATACATTTGAAAATGAATATCTACGTTAACCAACAGAAGTGGATTTAGTTCGAATCGAAGAACAATTTTGAGCGACAGTATTCCCGGGATGCATCAGCGCAGTTGATTGTGCTGGGTGGAAATGGAAGACTGTCTTGAAACGTTAGAGGGGTTGATGGTAGGAAAAGATGGAGCACCGAGGCTTCGCATGGAAGAATTGTGTTATCTTGATCTTTGGGTATGGAACTTTCAATTTGGCTTTCCAGGTAGAAAAAAGGACTTCAACATTTTGAACTTGAGCGACCATTTTTGTAACGTACTGTCCGGTTCATTTCCATCTGTAGAGCCTACTTACAATATTTCGGGATAGTCTTTTAACTCCTACTACTATTTTGCTAATGGAATTTATCCTTACTGGAAAATATTTGGAAAAACATTACAGCTACCTGTCGGTGAATACCAATGTACGTACTGCAACATTCAAGAAGCAGGTCGTAAATTTTTGGAACGTCTATTTGAGGTCCTTTTTGGCAGGTATAAAGCGATGTTCGTTTCATCGGAATTGTCGGATGCATATAAAATGAGAGAAATTGCATATGCAGCAGCCATATTGCACAAATAACTGTGAGAAAGAGGAGATAACACTATGTTAGTGACGAGGTGAGTTGTATGGGATTCTATTTCGAATGTAAGGAGTCATACTTGGAGTTACAACCTGTTTTAAATGATAGTCTATGGCTTCAACTGTCTAAAATGACATCTGTCATTGACGACATAAAAGACCTCAAGAACACGTCAGACTAATAACTGCCCTCATTGAACATATACAATCAAGCATGGAAATATGACTCATATTTTAATCACATTTTCTTCTGTTTTTGCAGTCCCATCTTTGCCTTCATTTTATAATGTAAATTTTATAGTTTCAAAATCGCCTTAATCTGCGTGGTGATTTGACCTTCCCTATTCTGTCTCTCTTTCATCTTTGTACCGACTAGGTTTTTGAACCGTTTGCATTATCATTTTCTATGTATATTAATTGAATAACTCAATCAGGTGTTGACTGAGTTATTCAAGTGCTGACTTTGGTCGTCCTTTAATTAATTGAATAACTGAATCGTTTCTTGATTAAGTTATTCAACTATTTGCTTTATTATTTTCTGCTTTTTTTATTGTCTCCTTCAATAAATTGAACAACTCAGTAATGTCTTGATTGAGTTATTCAATCATCTACTTCAGCCGTTCTTCATTTAATCGAATACTAAATCATTTACTGTTTGAGTTATTAAATTAATGTCTTTGTTCTTTTATTATTCCATTAATTGAATAACTCAATTATTAATGATTGCGCTATTCAATTGTTGTTTTTTATTGCTTTCTCATTCAAACAATTGAATAAACTAATCGTTCAATGGCTAATCCATTGATTTATTGCAGTATTGCTTTTGATTGTTTTATATTAATTTATGTTGGGTTACTTATGGATAAAAAATTGAAGAAGCTTTTTCTTAAAAAAGCCTTCTTTTTATTTTAACTTTAAAAAGTGATCAAAGATGGTTTGAAATTCTTGTTGAAGTCTGTAGATAGACAACGGGGATAATACAGAAGCATAACGACAATGCAGAAAACTCTGTACTGAGACATGATGTGCGCATAATGGATAGAGCTAGGATGTGGATGATCTGAAAAGAGTTGAAGCATGCAAACATTTAACATAATACGATCTTTTATTAAAGATTTGTGTTTCCCATGACATCAATCAAATTTCTAGTTATTCCTTCAGCAGTGCTTCTTTCAACTGTTTCTATAGTTACAGTAACAGTGATTGCCTCTGAAACCACTACATATCCAAAGGATGGGTCTGGAATGTCGCTCGTCATGAAGTCATTTTTACTATGGCTTTCCATGTAGGCATTCTCGTTGAGGTAACTATCCTTGGCACGAGGTACATCATTTTAGGCCATGTTTTTGTGTACTTACGCCTCCATTTCTTGAAGTGCAGCTTCTGGTTTTAGGGCAAAAGAGCGATCATGTCGTTCCGAAGTCGTATATTTCATAGAGAGTAATTCCACCCGCATACGCATTCTCTCAGCCTCTTCTTGCCTCCATTCGATATGTACCATTTCTTCACTCAATTAGTTTCTTTTTCTTGCTTCTTTAGCAAGATAATAAATGGCCCTTGCACCACTCTACAAAGCTTGTGCGTTTGTTAAATTTTCTTGGGCTTTCTTTTTCCCTACCGGTCTTATCAAAGTCCGGCCTTCACTTGTCCTACTACTTCTTCTAATTCTACGGACGGATACTGGAATTAATAGTGGTGTTGTTTAATGTTCGACATTTCTTATATTTCCGACGTCCGAATTTGTCGATTCTCCAGCAGGTTCACTCCCGTTACCAATCTCTGTCGAGTCATTCAAATATTCATCATTAGAAGTCGACGCCCCACCGTTTTCATACCTTTCAGTCCCCACGACTGATGAGCCACGGTCATCACCAAAGTCTATACCTGACGCATTTGGTGCCACAGTGAGTGGCTAATCATGGTTTTGCCGTAAAAAGTGTAACTATTGGACGTATGAAAAAACCCTTCCACCTTCCTTGGATCCATCTCTGAAATAAATTGACATATCGGAAAGGATTGCCCGTTTGTTGTACAACGCTGTCGCAAATTTAGCAACTTGTTCGTCGGTTGGATAATCAGTGGGAAAAGAAGTCTCATTTCGTTTGATGAATCCTTTAAACCGAACACAATCCTTTCGAACTCTTTTTTCGTGCTGGTAAAATGTGCGCGCAGTCCTATCCGTCGCATCGTTGATAGCAGGCTCCGTACCGGTCCCACTAACACACAGAGCATTGTACCGCTTCCTGATTTCTTCTTGGAACATTTGAATTTTCTGCTCAACGCCATGCCTAGGATTCTGCGAGGCTGCGACCACAGCCATGACTGCAAACATACTTTCCGTCGCACTCCACCCCTTTCAGGCTCCTCTCGTGATTGTACGCAAATATGTTCGGAGCCTTGTTTGGTTGCTTGTTGTGTTGGTCCCCGCTTCAAATTTTGTCGTTGGTTTGTGCTTGATCCAACTCTTTTCTCCCCACAACACCTCGGAACGTAGGTATTAAAAAAAGAACCCTCGGCAGTTGTACTAGAGTGCAAACATTTCTTCCCGATTTGTCTTCTTTTTTGATTTCCTTGTTGTATTTCGTCAAAAGTGGATCCAAATTCAGCGTTTTGGGATTTAATTTTGGCAAAACTAAATCCAAGTCGTGTTTTTGAATTTCGCATTTGGATTTGATTTGATTAGTGGGTGCAATTTTTTTATCCAAAAAATTGATTATACAGTGTGTTGGATCCATTGGTGGGGTTGCTCTAAGGGGTCATTACGAGAGATTATGGATTGCAAACGGCAAGTTTTGGACGAACTTTCGCCCTTTTGAGATGAGATATTGGTACATACAACAAATCCCCAAAATACGAGAATTGTATTTTAAAGAAAAGAGAAAATGACAAATATGGACATTCCAAGGTTCGAAACATTTTGTTATTGCACCAGAAATATGGTTACACAAAGAATACGATATGTCATATTGTTGGTATCCTCTAATTGTACATTATACATTGGTGGTAATGGACATGTCGTTGTTTCCCATTGGTATTTATTAATATATAATTGACACGTGCCCTCCTTACTGAAATTTTCTGTTTCCCGAGCAATACATATTTACTTATTAGTACGAATTTAACTTACATAAAATCTCTTCTTTTTCGAACAACTTACCATTTGCTTTATAGTTTATTCTCGTCTTTTCCTTATAGTTAAGGAAGAAGTTTTCCTTCACAATGATGTAACTTTATAAAAATAGGGTAATGTACAGGAGTTCAGCGTTGTTTTAGTTTTGATCACCCTATTTGCCGGTTGTTGTCCATAGTCTCTCCTAAATGACTGAAAATTTTTCAGTTCATTCAGACCACAGTATGCCAACAGACTAATAAATATACACACATGTTTTCTTTTCTCATCGTCACTCATTCGCCACCCACAAATAAAATCAACCTTGATTACTAAATGTTGATTTCAAACTTTTATATGTTGTCTCTACATTTCAGAGCATCTCTATACGTTGAAGTTTGGCAATAAATGTTTTTTCATTCAAATTACAACCATGTACTCCAAATCTTTTAGAATGTTGACCATGTTTTGCAACTATCACGATAGCAATTTGGATGAAAGAAAAGAACCTTTGTAGAAATATGGTAGAAACGACACGTGCAAAAAAAAACGGAAAAAACAAGAAAACTTTAGAAAGCAAGGAATCCGACATTTAATGATAAGTAATCAGAAACCCATCAAACCCATTTTGTAACAAAAATTCAGCGTTTCCTTACCCCGAACCCAAAGTTGATCAACCATCACCTCAACCCTTCCTCATCTGCAGCCTGCAACTCGATATGGGCAGTGATCCAATAAAATCATGCCACATGTGAGACAACAAAAAGCGGCTCCGCCACAAAGACTATGCTGGCTCTACCCTGCACGACACGGGAACCTATCTTTATGTGCAACCGCCGGGGATTGAACTCCTAACCTACCGTATAACGAAGTGTCTCCCGACCACTTGGCCACGATACGGGTTGGTTGTCGCGAACTACTTTGCACTATTCTTATACAGCATAGCTCACAACTTTACAGTGCAATATTCACATAACTTGCATTCTTGCTGTCGGTCGCTTAGTATTACACAATCGGCACGGCAGTTTGGTGGGTGAACTTGGGCTCTCTTCCCCACCATCATCACCCCAATCACTCTTTTGATCCATGAGAGCGTTTTCAGTGAACTGTCTTGAAACGATCGCTGTCTAAACTGGCCACAGAAATTTCTATGTCCAGAAATTTCTGTCCAGAGGGTACCCTGGGTTGTGTAATCGAATGAACACGAGAACAGCGATGAACGTTTTTGCTCCAGTTTCAGTACCAATTCTTTTCTCAGTGAACCCCATTAGGGTCGCTAAATTTCTTGAAAATGAGAACGGTATGATCTCGAGATAGAACTAAAAGCGCCTAAAGTTCCGTACTACTGCGCCATACACGGCTAGTATTGATAATGCGCTTCTGAAGAATTTAGTATGGAGGGAAAATTGGAAGCCGTTGCACCTGGTGCTACAGTTGAGTCTTTGACGTCCGATCAGATCAACGAATGCATACACACCTTGGAGTATGGATCTCACTGCACGGATTCTGAGACGTTTGAGTACGTCTTAATTGGGCTACAATGGCCTTCTAAAATCGAAGAAGTAGAAGCCCGTGTTACGACATATTGTAGTAATTTTCTAGATCGATTGGAGAATGTTGGATGTAGATATTTAGTAGACAAGAACTCGAAGCAAACCGTCAATTTACACGACTCGTGCAACCGGCGTCTCTCAAATTGTAATTGCGGAAACAAGCTCGGTACGACCGGAGCCTAGTGAAAGATGTTAAATACATTATGCACCGAGTAACGGAAGTGGCTAAATCGTGTGAAGAATATGGCCTGAAAGGCACAAAGAGAATTTGGAATGTGTTAGAAAGTAATTCGGACTTAAATCGCACACGTGGACACAAAAAACAACATCAACTTTCCGAACCAAAGACGACAAACTAAATTTCGGGCAAAAAGTTAACGCCTGTGTGTCTCCAGCATCTACATATAGAGAAGGACATGACACATTTACTGCAAAAATGCCCCAACTGTCCACCAGAAGAGCGCAGAAAGCTATTTGACGCTTTGCGAATAGACAAAGGACGGGAAAGGATTGATGCTCGTCGAACCAAAGGTACCGAAAAGAGTAACGCTGTTGAATCATCAGTACTGTTCGCAGCAAAACTTTGAGGCGTTTCACGGGAGAATATTTGTGCCGAAATTGGCTCCGATGATTACATACTCGGAAAATAGACGCTTACTAAGGTCTCACTTACCGGAAGAGACTTCGAAATGAAATATTTTCCCAAACCACGTATCTTCAGCATGGCTGCCCACGATTGTACAGGTGCGAAGTCAGAGCCTAAGAGCACCAAGTTGCGACAATGGACACAGATCTCCACATTAAACATGAATCAACCCTCAAAATTATGCCACTAACGTGGCTAGTATTGGACCAAGACGCCCGGAATCACTACCAAGCCGTCCGCTACTACAAGCGCTGGTTCTGGATTCACAGAAGATATTGGCGGCAGCGGCCGCCAAGTATGCAGGGGCAGTAGACGCTGACAATCTTTATATGGCAATATCTGCGAATGACACAGGCAATGTAGCCCGTGTACTATAAGGGGTTCATCAAACAGTTAAATCTGGAGTAGTTGAAGAAGAAGAAGATAACACAACAGACTGGTGTTATTTGGGGCCAGAAACAGAGACAGAATGGGAAGCTAATCTATACCAATGCTTGAAAGATGAAAATGAGGCAGGCATATCAATGCCAGGGCATTCCTCACTGGAAAGGATGTTACGCAAGTACCGTGATGTCATCCATATTCGCTTCAACGGGCGTTCGACAGCCAAAGTTCCGCCCTTTGAAGGTGCTTGTGAAGCCAGATGCACCATCTATACGTATCAAACCACGTCTGTATCCACCAGAGAAGAGACAGTTTCTTCAGAAATACACCGACCAGCTCCTTGAATTGGGTCTATTCAAACATGCCTAACATAAGGAGTGGATTTCTGCACCGTTAATAGTTACCAAAAAGCCACCTGCAATGTTTTGGCTTACAATTGACTATCGCCCGATCAATGCTGCTACGGTAAAGACCTCATGGCCTATGCCACAAATTGATGCAGTTCTGAGTGATGTCCAAGGAACAAAGGAGTTCGCCAACATTGAATTCTGTAGCCGTTGTTCGCAGCGACCATTTCACAAGGACAGTCAGCATATATACTCATTCATGACATATTACGGGATCGTACAGCTGACTCGTACCACTCAAGGATGTTGCAACTCAACGCAAAACTTTCAGGCATGCGTTGAACTGTGCTTGCAGGATATAAGGAATCACACTCCGGCTTGGCTGAATGCCATTTTGGTAGACGCGGACGATGAAGGAAGGCTATTACGAGTTATCGATATGTTTTTCTCCGTTTGTGTGAAACATAATCTCATCATCAGCATTTCAAAGTCACGTTTCTTTTCAAAATCTGTGAAGTGATGTTGTAGCATAATTGACGCCCACATCGTCAAGCTCGATCCTTCATCAATGAATGGCCTGTGAGATATGGCTGAGCTGCGAACGGCAGATGAAACATATCAATTTTTTCACTTCATGAAGTGGACGGCAAACGAGATTCCTTGATTTTACGAACGAATCGAATCGCTTTGGTGTATCTTGAAAACAGCGGACAGTGTTTTGGGAAAACGAACTGAGAAGGCGATTTCGAAGTTGCAATTAGATAAAATTGGTTGAGGGAAAGAACATCTTTCAGCCTTCCGAAGCATGAAATAACAACTGCAAGGGATGGTCAGCATGGCACACCACGACCCAACAAAGACTTTTTGGGTCCATACTGATGGAAATGATCTGTTTTGAACCGCCGTTTTGACTCAATGCGACGGAAAAGAGCTATCTAAAGCACCCATAACCCAATGCCATGGTTCTTTGGCATTCCCATCCGGAGCTTTCACTTCCACGCAGAAACACTGGACAACATTCGGAAAAGAAGCGTTAGAAATAGTTCAAAATTTCGTAAAATTCTCCCATCTCTTTGCATGCGACGATACAACTACGGGTTTCACTGATCATCGCAACCTTCTATTTATGTTTCATCTTTCTGCGTTAGATTCTTCCCTCAGTCGTTACAAGATAATGAAGGTCATTCACTGGACACTGTTCTTGTCCACATTCACGTACTGAATCTTACATATCGCAGGTGAGGAAAAATAATGGATGATAGACTTACACGATGGATTCGCGGCTATAAAGGACATCCAGTGACCGTTGGGCGACTACGCGATGTTCAATCTCCATTACAAGTCAACGTTGCCCCGCACAAAGATTTTACTTCTTTGCCCAAATGCTTGAACTTGGTGAATATGCAACGCGATACCTCAAATACAGCGTCGTGAACAGCACGCACAGAGAACGAGGGTCTTCTTCGAGTAATTGGCGCTAGGTAGGTTCCGGATGATGCCCATACCATACAGCCAAAACTTCTCACTGTTGTGCACGCTAGTGTATCCGGACATCGTGGTTGTGAAGCCACCCTTGAATGGTTGAATCCTTGTTTCCGATGGCAAGACATGCGAAAGGACGCAGAATGTTTTTCGCAGAGTGCATTCTCTGTTTCCTGGCCAAGACTGACTCCAAAATTCCTCGTCCACTACCCTCAATTCTACATGAAGTGCGACCAAATCAAGTAATTCATTTCGACTATCTCTTCATGGGTAGTAGTATCGATGATCATATGTACGTATTAGTGGTGAAAGATGACATCAGCTGGTACTTTTGGTTGGAACCAACACGGCACGCTACAGTAGAGCATACTGCAAAGGTTTTGGTACCTTGGATACGAATGTTTTCACCCCCATAGTTTTGGGTCTCCGACCAAGGTTTGCATTCAATCAACGATGTGATCAAGAAGCACGCAGATACATACCTAGTCAAGCATCGCCCAGCTATTTCGTACTGTCCTTGGGCAAACTGAACGATCAAACGTCTTAAAAGAGATGTGTTGACAGCATTGAGCCGTCTACTGGCCGAATTCAAGTTGGGTCCGCCAAATTGTTCAGATGTCATTCCTATCATTCAAAGCGCGCTCAACGAAGCACCAAGCCCACGAATGGTATGAAGTTTTGGATTCCATCGCCGACGTGTCCGAAAATTCTGAGAGATTATGGATTCACATGAGCTGAGACGGATTGCTGTTGAGCGTGACTATAACCAGGCCCGGGTCAAGGCCATCAATGAAGATGTACCCGAAATGAGGCTAGCGTTCCTTCGTACCACACAGCGAAAGGCACTGGCCAGCAAGGTCGCAGCCCATCTTCGTTTTATCTCTGATTTTCTACTGCTGGTTACCGAGCTCATGGGGGGAGGTGTAGCCAGATATGGTTGGTAAGCCAATAAAAGCATGCCACATGTGAGGCAACAAAAAGCGGCCGTGCCGCAAAGAATATGCTTGCTCTACCCTGAACGACACGGGAACCTATCTTTAGGTGCACCCGCCGGGGATTGAACTCCCAACCTACAGTATCACGAAGTGTCTCCCGACCACTAGACCACGATACGGATTGGTTGTCGCGACCTACTTTGCACTATTGTTATACAGCATATCTTAAAACTTTACATCGCAATATTTATACAACTTGCATTTTAGCCGTCGGCCGTTTAGTATTGAATAATCGGCACGGCGGTTTGACCGAGTAAACTTGGGCTCTCTTTCCAACCATCATCTTTGCAATCACTTTTTTGATGCATGCTAGCGTTTTCAGGGAACAGTCTTGCAACGATCGCCGTCTAAGCCTGGCGACAATTGTGAGCCGATTTCATTGATGGGGATCCAATCAGATCGCGCAATGTGCCACCATGAAAAACGTGGCAACGCCACGAAAGGCAGTACCGATTC